>OMLB01064130.1:29128-74133 GCA_900302555.1 Myripristis jacobus | reverse complement strand
CACACACACACACACACACACACACACACACACACACACACACACACACACAGCGCTTCAGTTGGTATCCATTGTTGGATACCAAGTCTATTCTAATTCTAAGATCCTCCGCTTTTCACATCTTCATTCATGTGTATTGAATTCACGAAACGACCCTCGAAAAGACGTTGTAGCCACAATATGAAAGTTAGAAACCTCACTCAAAGATTATCAAATAAGGAAGCCATGGTCTAATAGGCTTGAGGCATTGGCTGCAGAATTTTCTTAATATGACCGTTTGAATTAGAAAGTCGATACGAAACTGGAAGATCTGCATGCAGCAATCAACAGAGCTACCAGTGAACCTGAGTAGCTGTGTATACACAATATGGGTTACCTAGAGTTTGCAAGCTCAGTCCAACAGCTGTGAGCTACTAACATATTCCATCATTTTTTCCAAATTTTCCATCACTGCAAGTAGACAGCAGCCTCTGTAAATGCACATGCACATAGCCTGTTCATGTTATTGCAGGGTAAGAGCTAATGTGCTTGCATCTCTACCGGTCTGACTTTATGCTTTGTTGCAGTACAAAATTACAATTGTTTATTCCACAATATGTTGTTAAAAGAAGTTATGAGAAAACAGGAAAAGTGAAGATAATGAGTGATGGTCGGAGATCTTTGTGTAACTTCGATGGTGTCTTGAAATTTTTGAGTTTGAATGTTCTCTTGAGAAATGTCTATCTGGGTCTTGGCTTAAGTCTGCTTTTCACATGCCAAAATGAATGAACATTGCACATTTTTATTCTTAATCAAGCCTCCAATATCAGTTATGTTTTAACCTCCACCAGGCAAGACAAGATGTATGTTGTTCTTCATCAGAATCACACCATACAATTATACTGTTACATACAAAAATATTGTTATTTTAAAACCATGTGGCCAACCCATCCATGTAACATTATGTTTTTAAATGTATCTTGTTTTTCATCTTTTGAACTGAGGACAGTGGTGCTCCGGTTGCCCTTGGACTAGTACAGTTTTTTTGTGGTTTACTGTCATATCAGTGTTAAATTACAATATGACATACATCACATACATCAGAAAACTGAAGTTTTGTTGCCTATGTCTCTTCCTGGGTTACTTCACAGAGCATATTTATGAATAACTGAATAATTTATATCTACTATGGATTACTTTTGTAGTTGCAATAAATCTAAGGAAAAAAAGCCTTTGCCCATTTGTCTGAAATCAGTGAATCAGTTAAAGGCAACAAATATTACACCTGGTTAGCAGAACACTCTGAATTGCAATTTTGCACACTGGTTTAGAGCGGTAGAATAAAGCAAAATAAATTAATAAAACTGAAAACACAGTATTATGGTAAGGCACACAATCAAACAAAGGCCTGAGATTATATATCCACTTTCATCTTGCATGGTGTGATGGTCCATTAGATTATAAACATGCACTATCCTCAGTTAAAGCTGCTTATTGCTCAGTTCAAAAACATACTGGTAATGTGTCCCTTGGCAGTCAAGCATGTTTCCACATGTCAACCAGCATTCACCCATATTTTTTTGCTAAACTGTGCCAAACCGACTGTGCACAGCTGGAGTCGGTTTGTTAACTTTAAAGTGCTAATGTATCATGGAAACGATACACATAAAAATGTCTGCCACCCGGCCATTCTGATATGTTGATTTGACTACTCCATTCAAGTTCTGTGGGTCAAAGCAGCAGAAACATATAGCATATAGCGTAAAAATACAACATATCAAAGCTGTTGCATGTAACACAACATAACACATTAATAATACTGCAACACTTCCTCAGTCCTATTGACTGTACTGAGAAATAACTTTAATTTGACTTTGGTATACCAGCTAATGGATCTTGTGTATAAATATGTGATTGTAAATCCAGAGCACATGTGCAAATGTGACTTACAGTTTTTTTTTATTCTTACTGGGGCGTGTCAGTACAGCAAATGTCTAGCTTTGCCGGTGTTTATTATTAGCTCTTTATGCGATCAGAGTTACACAGATGGAAATAACATGTACAGAAATGTATCCAGACATATGTTCCAGCTCATGCACTGAGAAACACGATCACTTGTCTTTGCCTCAGCTGTAATGAGCTCTCACCAGTAATCAGCTGGTCATACTGTTGTGTGTTCACTTCTAAGGCCTTGTTGCAGTCAGCTGACAGAGAAATTTCTGGGGGGAATCACCATCGAAAACCAGCTGATCACACAGATAGATCAGACATTTAATATTACAACGGCTGGGTTGTTTTGTTTTTTTTTGCAGTTGAATGCATACTTTCTCAGTGCAGTGTGTCTAATAATAGCTATGTGGACTGAGTCCACAGGGATGGAGAGAGCAATGTATCAGCAGAAGGAAATGAAGTCACCACAGAGATTGCTGCAGTGGTCTGGGGTAATTTAATTAGGCCTGACCCATTCTCCACATTAGCAACAACATAGATAACGCAGCAGTATTGAACACTTAAAGTTGTGCTTTACCCTCTGTTTATGTTGCCCCACTGGTACAGAGTGCCTATCGGTGAAGAGTGTGGAAAATGAGAGAGGATGGGAGGTCAGCATTTATTGCAAAAATTTAGTGCAGTCTCTTCATGTGAGGCCAACACCACCAGCCTGCCAAAAAAAAAAAAAAAAAAGTTTTTCTAGATAGTTCTTTTATTCATTTTTGTTCATGTTACCCTCTTAGTGCCTCACACACAATGCCAAGTTTGAAATGGTTCAGTTCTCTTTACCCACAATGGGAATGTCTTTGTTTTACCCTTGGACACAAAAGTGAGGTCAGTGACATCCATGGTAATTTATCTGCCTAATCTAACTATAAATGGAGGAATCTCTGTATGCATTTCTTTTGATTATCTCTGCAACCATTCATCTGATCGACTTGGCAGGTGTATTGCTGGGGATCCAAGGAAGTGCAATGTCAACTTTGAACTTGATCACATGAACACTTTTCCAGAAAATGCAAGGACACACACATACAGTTCAATGGATGGAGGTGGGGGGAGGGGCAGTGAAGGAAGGCAGGCTCTGGGGGGAATGAGGGGTCTAGCAGATATACTCTTGGACACACACAAACACACACACACTCTCTCTCCCTGTCATCTCACACTCTTAGCCCTGCTTCAACTGTCTTTAGGTGTCAGACCTTTCAGGCTTTCAGTCCTGAAGAGCCTGAGGAGCAAATACTTGTTTGATTTCCCCCTGTCACAGTTTAAATCCTTGTGTTCTTGCAATATGGGGTTATAGCAAATCTTAGATCTGACTCCGACATGAAAAACCAAACAACAGACAAATTGTGGAGCCATTCACAGTGGACAATTTATCAGCATGAAAAGAAAAGTAATCTGGTATAATTTCTGTACATTTTATTTAATAATGTATAGTTTCTCCAATAAATGAGGGTCTAGTTTGAACTTTGCAGGCCTGCTGTTGTGAGTAAAGCATGGAAAAGATGTAAGAAGTAATTCCGTATAACTTTTACGTACATATTAATGATACTTTTTGCTTGCACTTAAGGAGATTAAAAATTAAATTAAATTAATTTTTTGTTTATTCATTCATTTAATTTCACGGGAATGGGGTAGTTCTACGGATGTTAAAAGTATAAAGTTTCTTGGGGCGACCGGAGATCGTCAGTTTTCGGCCATTGTCGGTTGTTTTCGTACAGCTGCAGTGAATGACGTTACGTTCAGTTAAAAAAAAAAAAAACACGGACAGCCACCCTCGTAGCCAACAGAGGTCTCCTCCTTCGTCTTTGATCCGCTTCGACAACACTTCACAAGCCCATTAACAGCTAGTCTGAGGTATGAAAACCACTTATTATTTTTTTGAGTTGGCATTTTTAAAACGAACTGACCGAAACGGTGCATAAGTGGTTATCTCTGATGCTCTGTCCTGTGCGTGTCCCCTCTCTGCTAACCTGTCGGCTCGCTAGCTCGCTTAGCTAGCATAACGTTAGCTGCAGCCTCTCCTCTTTGTTGAACAATATTCACAAGGAGCGACTGAAAGGAAGATGCAAACATATCACAAAAGCATAGCAGATAAAATATCACATTGGAGAAAGTTTGCCTCTGGGGTCACAGTTAGCTTTAGGCTAACTTCAGGTTAGATAACGTCTTGTCCTGCCAGATGACATTAACATAAGCTCGCTTTGTCGCTTCTCCAGCTCAGGTGTACAAAAAACACTGATTCACGGCCGTGGTGTTGCGTAGAGATGACTTTATTTAATTAAAAGTCTGGGAATTGTGGAAAGAGCTGAGCGAACATAATCCTGGTGTCGTCGGCTGCAGCTTGCTAACGTTACCTCGAAAGTTAGCTTGCTGTATATCTAGCTAACACTGCCAAATCGCTGTATGATTAACTGATAAAATGTAAATAACGTTAGCTAGATGCTCCCCGATCTTTTGTACATTGTCTTTTGCAAATCAATAAATATGGATGAATGGCTGGCAACACTATCTGGTCGGCCATAGCTGAATGGGAGCCGCCCAGTGCAGCACGAAATATGTGCGAACAAATGGCCGCAGCTGTCAGCCGTCCTATTCTCTTTACAGTCATTCAGATAAACACATTAACAACGTGGAAGATAGGTAAATAGTCACACTTAACGCTAGTTATTCAGACCGTTGCGTATTTAATTGTCAAATGTATAGACAGCTTGTAAGACGGCTCAATCTAACTGAATGCCATCGCATAAACTAATGGCCGCAAAATGCCCTCGTATTTCTAAACGAGCACTCCTGAAATTGGCTTTGGATAATAGTTGCTATCCTATCTAAAGAGGTAGGAAGGGCTGCTGTAAAAGTGGAGTTGTGGGAATGTGGAGGCGCTGTGTCCCATCACAGCAACTGTCCCGACCACAGCCTTTTTTAAGGGTGGTGCCAAATTGCTCACATACCAGCTGCCCCTCCACTCTTACAAGGGGTTGAGATAGCAAGCTGCAGGAGACTGTGAAGCATGTCCAGGACTGCAATGAGAAAGAATTTTACACCCTGTATTATTTTTAAAAAATGGGACATTGAGTACATCTCACCTTAGGAGTGCACTTAATGAGTTTACATTGTTTTGAATATTACAGTTTCCCCTAGTAGCCTGGAATTGTGCATGGTGTTATTTGATTGTTGGGTTTTCTGAAAGAGGGATGTGTGAGATCATTCAGCTCGAGCTTGAAAAAACTGAAGGACGTTTTGTCAGGGTCACTCCGATGTGAGAGATTATTTTCTGAGTGTTTGCTGAAGGTATAAGACACCCATGTAGCACATGACATGTGAGTGATGCCATGTTGTCTCTGCTGACTCCAGATCAAATTTCTCTTTTATAACACAAGCTCACATTCAAGAAACAATTAAATCAGACCAAGGTCCTGTGTGGCCACATGCTTTGAGAAATTGGGCTGAGGGTGAGTTAACAGCTAAGATTACATCATGTATGACTTTGCTCTGGTTACAATAAACGGACTAATGTGTTGACAGTTGTAGTAGGGTAATCATTGTCTTAAATCTGAGAATTGGCTATATGTCTGCGTGTCAATGTTACTCATTATATTATGCAAACAAGCATCAGTGGCACCCACTATCATACACATATGCCTTTGTTAATTTCTCATCCTGATACTTCAGGCTAATCTGACATCTGAAGTCAACTTTACATTCTATAATGAAAACTGCTATGAAAGTATTTAGGTTAAGCAAACCAAAAGTTAAAACCAAAAGCTTGACCATGAAGGAATATAGAGAAATTGTCCTGGAGTTTGTGTTCTTTGTCATAGAGATAAAAAGGAGGGAAAAGAGATAGACAAAGCTGTGGCTGTGATAAAAGATAGCTGACATGGTTGTAAGGTCAGTGACTGCACCAGCTTGGTATGTTGGTAATGCCTCATTACAGCCTTAGTGGCCAATTCACTAAACAGGTTTCATGAATAGACCTATTTCCAAATGAAATAGCAGGTAAACACAGGCCTTAATAATGCCATTAAGGTTGCATTGCATTTAAGTGTAGCAGAGCCTTTCCAGTGAGCCAGCATGAATAATAGTAGGGCCCCGGCTCTGTTGGACCTAAATGGAATGGAACCAAAAGCTTGACCATGAAAGAATATAGAAAAATTGTCCTGGATTTTGCTTTGAACACATTAACACCTTTGTTTACATTGCTAAAATACATAATTCTTGTTCAGTTATGCTCTGGTTTCACAGCTGGGAGTTTGGTACATAGGCTATTATTACTCTCTGATAATTTGGAATGCAAACCGAAAGTAAAATGTTGGTGGGTATTGTTTAGCAGTTCCTAACATAAATGATCATGGAACTAGAATATTATTGAACCACAAATATTAGTCTCTTTAACCCTATATCTCCTCCTACAGCATATGAAATTCAAAGATAAATTGTTAAAGTAAGAGGCAATAAGAGTGGAAAAACTTGACAAAAGTACGGTAATGAGGGGCATCGTCAGCCAGGGCAGCAGAGCATATTGGGCATCGTTATCAAAAAATTTTCCCCCATTGTTGATGTTGTGTTCATTTTGTTCCATACCTTCTCTTCTGCTTTCTGAAGTGCTCAGAGAGCTCGCTTACAAGCAGTATAACACAAGCTGTCATTGGCACATTTGGTGTTACGAAACATGTGAACAAAGTCTTTGCACATTTCTATTGGTGCGTTCATCAATACTCGACATTTTTTTGTTGGTATGAGGAGGGAAAATGTGCGTCTTTGCCCAGAAATGGTTTGGTCTGCTAGGATACATTAAATTCATCCAGCCATCCTTCCTTGCTGTAGCATTTTCCATTATTCATGTATTTTATGCACCCAGGGGGGGATATGGTAAGTGTTCCCAACAAATACAAGTATTGATCTGACTCTGTTTTGTCTGTTTGGCTTTTTTTTTTTTAACTGTAGGTTGGGTGAACTTCCACTGCAGTTGTAAATACACTGCAAGAGGTTGTTGCATTGTCCTTACTTATTTATTTATTTTTGCGGCTCTTTTCCATTAAATGTCGCTAGTTCCCATTATTTGTCAGGCATGACGTATAGGGCGCAAGGGCAGCCATACACAGATCTGGGGCTTGGTATAGACCGTCTTTACATCAGCCATTTTGACATGAAATAGCACAATCAATACAGGTGTCAGTAATGATGTTAGTTGAAGTTGTGCTCCATCTAGGTTAACATAGCCTTTCCAGTGAGCCAGCATGAACAACACCAGGACCCTGGCTATGCTAAACCCAAATGGACCAGAGCCGTAATCAGTGTTATAAACAAGTGGTACGGTTAGTTAGTGGTTAAAGTCTGCATACCTGGCACCAACTAACCAGTAAAGAATGGAACGGGAATTTTTTCCTTTGGACACCACTTTGTGCGTTGTGTGCTTTAACTGCCTTGTACTAAGACCTCAGTTTTTTCAGTTTTTCACGGACCTGTCCCGTGTGTTGTGTTCCCACTGCTGCCAGGTCTCCCACTATATATTGCATAACGTCCTCATTTCAGCAAACACCATCAATTTGACGTTGGACACTATCCTTTGCCCAGATAGTGAGCAGAGCCCTAATGTCCTCATTTGACCTTTAATGCCGGATGTTCTTTATTTTTCTATTCTCCATTATTTTCAACATAGCCTTGCCGAGGCACAGTCAAAGAAGAGAAGTGACAAACTAAATGCAACTGGCCTTGGCAGGCAATAGCACGTCTGCGTTTGGCACGGCAGTGGAAAGCTGGCTGTTGCGTATTAGCGTTTAAACTGCTGTTTCATGTCATGATGGCTGCTGTGAAAAGGGTTGGTTGAAATGACTTGTGGAAATTCACATCATTATCCCATGTTCCAGCAAGTGTCGGTAATGCAAAGTATACCTATTACAGTCTTTGGTTCAGTGCATTAGCTTGACAGCACTAAGGCTAAAATGCAGTCTGAGCAGGGTTGGGTATGATAATTAGTGCCTGGTCAGCTGTCCAGTCATTCGTTGTTGACCTCTATAGTTGGCTCTCGGGTAATACATTTAGGATGTACAGTGAGTTACTTGATCATTTTAAACAGGTGTGTGATAACTTTTAACAGTAGACATTGAAATTGACCTCGCTTTTTGTCATATCCTGTGTGACAGAGAATTTCAAAGGTCTGTCCTACTCTTTTACAGTGTTTTGTGATCATTTTGTCTTGTCAGTCAGTCTTGTGATTTTGTCCTCCTGTTCTTAACATCCTAAGGAGTGAATTTTCTTGTTTAATAAATATGTAAAGCACAGTGTAACCATGACCCAAATAGAAAATAGGCCTCCCCATCCTGAGGGTTGTCAGCCTCTCAGGTTGGGTGTTGGGCCTGCCGACACAGCCTGCCTCTGCTAACTCATTGTCATTCTGTAGCTGGCATGTTCTGCTCTCCGACGACATGAATGACCCTGTCTTGCAAGAGAACATTGTTTCTCTGTCAGAGGCACCGTGATGCTTGATTGCCTCCCAGCTGAAAAACAACCTTGATGAATTTCCAACATAACAGTTCCTGTGACTAACTTGTTTTCATTCTGATTGCTTTTCTTAATTTCTGTGTGCCATTAATGCATTAAGTTTCACTTATTTGTCCAATCATTGTTATGTCCTGTAGCCAGCCGCCACTGACATTCAGCATGTCCACGTTTACTAAACCCAAGCTGAAGGTAACAACCACGTTTGTCTGACCACTGTGTTTTTCTCTGTGTGTGCCTCTGTGTGTTTTGGATGCACCTGTACCTCTGGATTGCGCAGAAGAGAACGTTCGAGAGTAGGGCAGCGGTGATGCTGTTTTGCTGAATAAAGGGTTGGGAGAGGGCAGGGGAGGGGTAGGAAGCAGCAAATACAGAGAGCGAGAGAGAGAGAGAGAGAGAGAGAGACGCATGGGCTGGGCTAGGTCTTGGCTTCCTCTCTGAACAGCTTAGCCACTGCAGGGGCAATGCGTCTGTCGGTGCTGCAGAGAGCTTAAGTAGACTTTAGTTCCTCAATCACATTCAAGCTCTAATGGAGCGTACAAAAGAGATCCAAGCTGCTGAAGACATATGACTTGTGACACAGACATAGCGTTTTGATGAGCCAAGACACGTACGTGGAGACCAGAGGATCCTGGCTGGAGAAAGCCGATGTGTGTATCATTTGGTTTTTGGACTATTTCTCTTGTTTTCATCCTGTCAAACTTTCAATTCAGATCTCTTAACGTGAAATTGCTTGTAATTTGTTTATATTGAATTTCATGAGGATTTGGTAAGTGGCTAGAGATCTGAATTGTGCATGCATTAAGTGTGTTCCTGTGTGCAAAATGGACTGTAGCTGAGGTCTTAGTTTATATTGTGCTGGGACTGTTTTGGCTTTCTGTTGAATTGCACTATGCTCATTAGGGCTGGGCAATATATTCATATTATTTTAACGTCATCATGATATTAGACAAGATGTCGTCTGGGATTTTGGATGTGGCAATATCGTGATATGGCATAAGTGTTGTTGTTTCTTGGTTTTAAAGGCGGCATTACAGTAAGGTGATGTAATTTTCTGAACTTACCTGGCTGAGCTGTTCTGTTATTTGCCTTTACCCACTTAGTTCTTATAGGTATGACTCATGATTATTGATCACAAATCTTTAAAATGTGTAAATATTTAGTGGAAGTGCTAATAGTCATCCCCACCATATCATCACAGCATTGATATTGAGGTATTTTGTCAAAATATTGTGATATTTGATTTTGTGCATATTGCCCAGCCCTAATGCTCATACAGTTATGTAGAAGAATAGACATAAGCTCATTTGCATGCATTTTGTTAGTGTGACATTACTTTGCATGAAAAGCAAAGCTGGTCTTTACTTGAACTAAACTAGATTGAAGTATTGATGAGTCTGACCCAGGTATTTCAAATTCTGAGACAGTAGTCATTCCTTCAAAACAGTCTGACACAGCTGTGTGTGTATCGTCTTCTGTTAGTGTGCACGTACACAGGCCTGCTAGTTATCAGCGTGATTGGCACAGTGACTGACCACTTCACTGGCCTGGCAGAGCTTCTCTCAGCTTCTTTGTCGCAGGCCAAGACCTGGCAAATACTTGTACGTCACACAGTTTGCCAGGTCTTATTAGAGCTTCTTTGCAAACCTCAAATTGAGTTTGATGAGCACTGATAGATCTTATTCATGTCAAACCAATTTGTGCCTGTATTTCATAAACACATTTAGCTGGTTGTCCAGAGTGAATATGCGCTCTGCCACTGGGTAAAAGCTACTGACCTTTAAAAACCTTGAAATTTTGTGCAAACAACTGGCGATTAATATGTAAAGTAGATGCTTTGTCATACATTATCCAAGCGAAGTGGGTTAGGCTATATATATTTTTTCTGACCTCTGCTTGAATAGAGGACAGTAGTGTGTGTGGTTGTTTTTCTTTTTTCCTCTGGATGAATTTGAGGTTGTGCGTGCTATACATTATATTTAATACCAGGGGTGTCATGAGAACTGATACTTAAGGGCCAAGTTGACGCCAATAGTCCAAAAAAACAACAGTACCGGTTTTTCTATGGCACCGTAGGTACTGGATGTATTTATTTAGATTTAGCCTTCCGTGGGCCGTAACATATTCCTCCGGAACTGATGGGGGCAGTATACATACGATTTACGCTTGTTCAAGTGTGCACCAAAAAAATATGCAAACAGTGCCATTGAAGTCTCCAGTTAAATAGTTGTTGTTTTTTCTAGTTATCTATAAGCCTACTTATTATTTTCAGATTTTTCTCATGTCTGCTGGATACTGCAATTGGAATTTAAGCACAGTTGATTTATTGTTTGTTTTTTTACTCAAAGCTTTAAATAATTGAATGTGTAACAGATTTTAATAAAGCAGCATATGTTGAAGTAAATGGGATTTTTTTTCTTTTTTTTTGGTATCGAAACGGGTATCAAGAATTGTGGAAATTCAGTGGTATTGGTATCGACTGCTGAATTTTTGGTATTGGGACAACCCTAGTTAATCTGTGTATTGAGGAAAGTATGCTTTTTCATTGATTGATTGCATACAAATAGCATTTTTTTTTGCCTCACTATGTGCCCATGCTTACCATGAAACTTGCTCACGTCTTACATTTTGAACAAGTCTGACTTTAACATTTTAAACTTTTTAATTTTTCCAATACTGGTCATTTTAGGGAGGGTGTTGACTAGGGCTGGGATTTTCAAACTTTTTCTTGCTCTGAACCCCACGTTGACTTTGAAGTGATTTTGCTCTATTGAGATATTTTGGTTTATCTAAAGTATTAAATTCTTGTGAAAGTAGTTAAACATGAGAAATCTGATGTCAATCCAATTCAGCATCACTAATCTGTCCTTTTAAATATATCATTTTGATATTTGTAAATGCACTTTTCTTGTCATTTTCCTAAAGTATTTTTTGCGTCTTTTAAATTTTTTTCCAGTTGTTTACTAATTTTCTGTTGTTTTTTGCCACTTTGCGAACTGCCTTTTTTCCGCATGTTTTTGAAAGAAATTAAGTGCATTTGCTCAGGTTTCAAAGGATTCAGTTGTTTCTGTGTCATGCTTAAATACTGACAAATCTTGGTGAGATTTAACCAGAAAGAAGAAAATGATCCATCATTTTGCATTTGCACACATTCTTCATTATATATATAATTCTAGTCACTTAAGTTAAATTGATAATATTGGTAGAATATTAAGAAGTAGAATATCCCTCATTTTGCTGAAGACCCCTGGAAGCCACTCAGGGACCCTTGTGGGTCCCTGGAACACACTTTGACCAGTGGATTAGGGCCTCATATCAGAGAATCAAGATAACAGAGTAATTAGATTTTGTACTGATTTCAGCTTGTGTTTTTGATTAGGTGTCACAAAGCTGTATTTAGTTTCTTGCTAAATGGGATATATTATGTAAAAATTCCTCAGTGGGTGCGGCTGGTTCAATAAACTCTTGCCTCATCAAACATCCTCTCACTGGCCATGCTGTAAAGCCAAAGGGAATGACACTGAGCATGCAGGATGAACAAAGTTCAGTTTGAGCGGAAAAGAGGCGTTGTTTCTCTCGTATCTTTCTGCTTCCTTCTCCGTTCCACACCAACAGAATAGCCTTGCCTTGTCCCATGGGACTCTCCCATTTCCTGTAAATTCCTTTAGCCTCTCTTCATCCAGTATGGCGTCATCATGACCCCTCTCCATAACAGATGGGTTACCATAGTAACTGGAAGTTGATAAGTGAATTACTTCATCCAATTCTCTGTGGGCCTCTGAGAAGGCCAGAAGGTTCATAAAAGGCCTATGCAATCTATTAATGTACTGGAAATAAGCAGTACTCTCTGGGAGAGAGCCTAATGTCAGGGTGCAGCCTCTCTTCATCTGAACAACTACACCTAAGATAGTTTTACTCACTTAGCTAATGAGCTTACATTTGTTGAATGGTTGCATACATCATTTATAAGACTGACATGATGCTAAGTCCTTTGCAGTTTGCAACTTTTTTAATAACCAGTCTTTAATATGAAAACTAACCTGTTAATCCCACCTTTGGTGATGCACCATATTTTGAAGTTCTAGTCTAATTTGTGGCTGACTTTCAGTGTGCTAATATACAGCTATGCCCAATAAAGAGGCGGATGGTATAGAAATGTATTAACTCCAGCACCCTCAAAATGGCTTTTAGCTATCAGCAACGTCACAGTATCCAATGCCAACGCGCAAACATCATTTTGTTTTTATGAGGAGGCCAGCACAGACCTAGGTAGAAACTCTCAACTGAATAATCCAGGTGATTCATGTAGTACGTGGGCAGTCATTTTAATTCACCAGATTCCTACCCGTTGTCCTCCATTTGTCTGCCCACACACTTGTATCTCTCGGCAGCGCATGTTTTCTCTGAACACTCACAGGCAGCATGGGAGCCACACAGAGCCTCTATAAATATCCTATCTGACTCTCAGCAGAGTGATAAAAGATGGATGGCCAGTTTGCAGTAGAGCCTTCTCTGTTAATCAGCTCAGGGAATATTCTCATTCCTCCTCAGAGCCCAGAGAATCTTATCTTAATAATATACAACATTGAACTTTATTGGTTGGCTTTGTGCTGTTTTATATACTTAATTTGCTAATCAAAATTTATAGTCAGTCACCAGTGTAGTCCTCTCTGTTGCTTCTGAATTTCTTCGCTTTGTTAAGAGTGAAAGAGGGCTAGACGTAATATTTTGGACGATATGTGTTAGGTCAGAAAACTAGTCTCATGCAATGATTGCAATTATGCACCAACTCATTTTTTTTCTCAAAGTTGTTAGTATTTTTAATGTTTCATTCAGGTGTTTGTTAAAACCTCAAGAGGCAACGTGGTGGTTTTTGACAAACAAAATCCTGACCATTGTCTACAGTCTGTTAATGCATCTCATTCACATACAGAGAAAGGCATCGGGAGTATCCTGTCAGCATTTTCTAATTTGCTGCTAAGTGGCTATAAAAGCAGGTTGTTGGACTTTGAAAGGCTGATGACTTTCGGAGTCATCGGCAGCTGGCATGTGTCCAGAAGTCCTTCCAGCATTAACATTGAATGAGCCTGGAAGAAAAGCAGTTAGGGTTACGTGGACACGGCAGTCCCAGGAAAGGAAGCTTCCAGTTCTGCCGGCTAATGTCAGTATGTGTGGCTGCAGCAGTGTGTGTGCGCGGGCGCGTCTGTGCGCACGTGTGTGTGCGCGTGTACGATGAAGAGACTTGTTATCTCTTGATACAGGTTGGTAGTAACTGCTATCAGCAGTTGCAGATGCACTGTATTTATGGGCGTCAAACGGGATAAAGTAACCTGCTACAAGGCTAACTCTTCTTCAAAAATTATTCAAGTTAATGAATAAATTCCATTGCAATTGCTCTTGGAACTAGCATTAACTCAAAAGTGCCCTTAAAAAAACATACTTAAGCAAGTATGAGGTAAAACTGGTCCACCGTCCTAGCAGTGAGTTGATAAAATCACACGTAGTTGTAAAAACGTGCTGTGTCATTGCACTTACCCAACAGCACACATCTGCTGCTGAAATGATATTTATTTCTTTTCAAAGCATGTGAAAGCCACCACATTTATCATAATTGTTGTTTAACAGAAAGGCGCTTAAAAAGAAGAGAAAAGGGAACTGGGGAAAGGGAAATTATACACACCCACTGAAGACTGCAGCACCCTTCATGGCATCTTCTGAATTTTAGTAATAGGAGTTACAATAGGGGAGAAGAGGCTGTCTCATTACAGTGAGTGCTTTCCATGTTATGCTGTGTTCCTGCAGTACTGGCTCACTCCACAACAAATTACATAAATAAACTAAGGTCATGTATTGGTCAGAGGATGTGTCTGTCAGATCAGTATGTCTCACTTAGGCTGACATTTGTGTTGAGAACGGGGCTGAGGTCAGTTAAATCCCTGAGTTGAATTAAGCCCTGCGTGAACTGGGGCAAGAGTTAGGGGAGGATTGGGGGTGGGGATGCTAGCTTTCACTCTAGCCTGTTTCTTGTTTCTGACAGGCTGGTGATGCCAGTAATCTGCTTATACACAGATATACCGCTGTATGTTTTTTTGTATCTACTTTGAGATTTAAATTCAAATGCATTGGACTACAGAATAAACCATCCCTTCTGCCTACAGATGTAAGCTTGTCCATTGAAAAGCCCGTGACCTGATTTGTAATGTTAATTGTGTGTGATGTTGTGAAGGGCACTGAAGCAACTGGGCCTTGCTTGGCTGAAAGTAACTGCAGTTTCTGTGATTATCAGTGATTTGGACACTACTGTTCAGTGTGCCAGTGACTCCATAGAAGTTGATTCATACAGGAAGGCAATTTTTCCGATTTACAGATTTGAATTTCTGGTTTAAACACCCACCTTATAATGTTCTGCTTCTGTGGCTAATAAAGTCGTCACTCTACATAAACCACAGAACTGATAATTGGCTCTGTAAAGAAAATGGAGACTATTTTCTAGTGTAGAAACTGCCTCATTCCACCAAATTTCAAGTCATCAAAACACAGCAGTGCTGCTGCTTTTAGGAAAACTAATGTTGACAACTTTGTCACAGTGATGGAATACTGGTGTGAAGAAAGTTTGAAGTCTCTGGAAGTTAATTTTCATATTGTAGTGCAACGAATGGAAAAGATGGCAAATATTATAACAGAAATCTTAAATAACACTACTTGCTTTGGGAAAAGATTAGGCTGAAGGTAGATATTACGCTAAACAGGCAAAGTCTCATATGGTCTTTTTAAGATGTTGTGGAGATCAAATGCACTAGCCCTCAAATGGTCAGAATTAGCAAATATGCCCTTTGTTTATGAGGTTGCAGTAAACCTCCTATCCTGTCAGATAGCATAGTGGTGTAAAAGGGAGGTGGGTACTTGTTTGCAAAGCAAATGGTGCCTCTGGAAACCAAAGCATCTGCCTCCTTTAGCTGTGCTGAATGGGATGCCACTGCAGCTCTGCTGACTCCACTAATCCTGCTGTTAAGCCCAGAGGTGAACCGTTCTACTGTTTTATATCCATCCACCCCTCTTTGTCTCACTGTGTGTAATGCCAACAAAAAGTCACCTCATATGTGTTTAGGTCTGACAGTCCCAACCAGCCTGTCGCTGTTTTGGGTATGAACTGTTAAGCTGACAAGCAGACAGTGTCGTTAAGTCCAGGGTTTTGTTGACCTCAGCTTGGTTAGATAGATCAATATCTCTCTGCCCTTCTCATTGTCTTAGATATACAGAAATAAATCATTAATTACAGTTGAAATATGGTGGTCAGGTTTTCTAGATGAGGGGGTTTTAAACTTCAAACAACAACCAAGTTGACTGCCATTAAGCCCTGGACTTCCACTTTAAGTGATGTGCCCTCAGCAATTTCACTTGATTTCTATCAAAAACATAGGAAAAAATACCAGAAAATTAATTCAAACATGAATTCGTTCATCACAAAGACTTCTTTGTGATAATTAGTGATTCTCCCCCCTAAGTTGCATGTTTGGCATTGTGGGCTTGTGAGATATATTGAAAATAAAACAAAATCATAGGCCTTCCAGTAGTTTGACTCCCGGTCTCTGCCATGCTGTTGCCTTAGTTCTTAGTTACTTAGTTACTCACAGCTATTCGAACAGTACTGCCCGTGCTTTTTTCATTGCCAGATTCTCAGAGGCTAAGCCGATGTGGATGCCAGCAAAAAGTCTCTGTTCATTACCAGTTCAACAGGGTTGCTAGCCAGACATTCCCACAGTTTGGGGTAGTGGTCATGGGATAAGAGGCACTGCAGACAGGGAAGCTGACTGCAGCAGTCCCATTGTTTTGTGAAGCCTGGTGACTGTTTAGATGCATGTGGAATTTCCGCCCCCCGCCCCAGTTTGGCATTTTAGTGTTTCAGCTGCTAGCTAACCTCATGGCCGCTCAGCTTGAGACAGGATGGTGGGATTTTTGTTTGGACCTTCCGCCTTGTCCCTTTTACATCTTGCCTCGTAGTTCCATGGTCAGTTTTTGTGGTATAAATAGTTAAGGGGCCCGGCTATTGATCCACATGTACGCTGGTCTCTTGGATGTTATCCCCCTTAAATTTTTATTTCTTGTGTTTCTTGACTTCCCTTCTATGCTTTTGTGCAAACTGCCTTTTGAGTCTTTAAACTGTTTTTACTGTTCAACGAGTCAGTGAAGGGCTGGGAAATTGGTCTTTTCTGGGAAAGCAGAAATGTCAGAGAATGTTACATTTGCACATATCTGCAGTTGCTTATTATAAGTAAATAGTATGGTATGAGAACACTTCATAAGTGTAAATAAGAAAATAGGAGGGTTGTTGAATATGACCTTTGTGCCTACATTGCCAAAAGCAGTCTCTGTAGGGAGTGAAAGAAATGCATTCATTTGGCAAGCCTATTCAAACATAAAACAGGAGCAGCTGATACAGTCCCTAGACAAGATGCCCTGACTCAATTCTCCATTTGTTCTGTAATCACAGTATTTTTGGCAGCTTGACCAGGTGAATCAAAAGTGTTGTAGATTCATTTCAGGTGTTGTTACACACAAAGATGGCATTCAGACCTGGCATTTCTCATTGATGTTTCTTAAACCAGTGTAGTAGAAAACTGAGATTTAAAGGAGCATACCAGTGATTTTGAATGTTTGGCACATTTACTAGTATTTCCCCACATTTTACATTGCAAAAAACATTTTGCAAATCATGCTGGGGTACAAAAGATTTCACAATATATAATCAAAATCTCACCATTTTAGAAACATTTCCCTGGGGACTATTTTCCGGCCGTTTCATTCCACCCAATCTCAGGCTGCTTTTAGGAAAAATACTGTGGACAACTTTATTATGGAAATAGTGATGAACTCTGAAAGTTCATTTTTATGTTGTAGTGGAATGAATAGAAACCAGTGACTGGATAAAGGGTAGGAAAAATGATATTGGAGTTCTAAAATACGACTGCTTAAAGATTAGTAGCAACATGGAGTATATACATTTGTAGCCTACATATTAGGATAAACATGCAAAATCACTGGTATTGTCCTTTAATGCTGTTAAGCACTGAAATGATGTTAGTGAACTCCAACAGGAATTCATTGCAGGTTTGATGCAGTAACCCCCTCGGTGTATGGGCCGTTTGAACAAAGGAACGTGTTTTGAATAGTAGCTTACAGAAAAGAGACTGGGCTGGCCAAATGAAACAATCCACACTTTTGAAGTAAACAGCAAACCTGCAGGAAACACTGAATCATAAACAAGTCTCAACCAAACATGATGACGTATGTTCCAAAGGTTTTGATGAGGCCTTTCTCTCATTTGTTCCCCAGAGAATGGATACCACTGGGGTAAAAGTGCTGGAGACAGCCGATGACATCCAGGAGCGCCGCCAGCAGGTGCTGGACCGGTACCGGCGCTTCAAGGAGCTGTCTATGATGCGCCGGCAGAAACTGGAAGACTCATACCGATTTCAGTTCTTTCGCCGTGATGCTGATGAGCTCGAGAAGTGGATCCAGGAGAAGCTGCAGATCGCCTCTGATGAGAACTACAAGGACCCCTCCAACCTGCAGGTGTGTCTGTCTTGCTGTTAAGTGTGTGTGCATCCATTAGACTTTGAGGCTTGTCATCACTAATGTCCATGTTTTTTAGTTTGCGGTGTGGGTCTGCCTTTGTGAATATGGTGTCAACACTCAATCTGAATTTGGAAAAAAAAAAAGGATTGTGATATTTACAATTGAATCACAGTTTACCGTATGACATGGTCATCAGCTAGTAGCTGTGAAAGTTTAACTTCTGAATGACGCTTATATGTCGTGCACTTGAGGTACAACATATTTAAAGCCTCCCATACATCCTTCCTTCCCACAGGGCAAGCTGCAGAAACATCAGGCCTTCGAAGCTGAAGTTCAGGCCAACTCAGGGGCCATCATCAAACTGGACGAGACTGGAAACCTTATGATCAGCGAGGGCCATTTTGCCTCCGAGACCATCCGAGTAAGACACATACACACTTTGATGAAGCTGGTGTAATTAAATTGTAATTTGCATGATGAGTATATGACAGCGTAATGTACACCCATCGTGGGACAGTGGAATAATCTTTAACGTGTAACCTTTCAGCCGAATTTGCTATCAGTGGATAAAGTGTCCACACATCAGTTGTCATCATGGCTGAAAGGAACCGAGGAAAAGAGAGGTGTTTTGATTCAGTACAACAAACAAAATTCATAGTTATTTTTTATGATTTTGGAGCACAGAGTATTTCACAGGTACATAGAACATACACACAGACCTGGCTTTGTCTCTACCTTTTGTTAACCCCCTTCCATCTGATTCAGTCCTACACGCCTTACCGGACACAACAGCGGCCCATAATTAAGTGTGTCAATATGGCCGAGTATATAAAAGTAGGTGCCGGGCTGCAGTGACAAACCTTTCCTCTTGACTGAGTGCAGTGAAAATTCTTTCACATTCAGCTTCTTTCAGTTTGGTTTCCCTTTCTTACCCTCTCTGACTTTCTTACTTATTTTAACTTCAAATAAACAGACTGAAAAGAGATTTTTTTTCCTTGCATGCCGTGTGTTTCTCAACAGAGGAAGCATTCTGATGAGTCATGATTAGCAACATTGCAGGAGTGACATTGCTTCTATTTGGCCTATTTAGTATTTCTTCTATAATCTTATGCTTCAAGGGTGCATTTTTTAGCTATACCTTCCATTTTCTTGGTCTTCTTTACTTTTCCTGTTTATTATCTCACACTCATACATTCCCCCACCCGTTACTGTTCCCACAGACTCGTTTGGAGGAGCTGCATTCCCTGTGGGACCTCCTGCTGCGGAGAACCAAGGAGAAGGGCATGCGGCTCCTGCAGGCCCAGAAATTGGTGCAGTACCTGCGCGAGTGTGAAGATGCCCTCGACTGGATCACTGACAAGGTCAGATCCTCATTTGACAGAAAGGAAAAAAGTCTGTAGTTTTGTTGAAAGCAAATTACTCCTACTAGAGTGAACAAATTAAGATTTAGCTGTATTTCATAGGTATGCCCTGATATTCAGTTTTAGTCTGTTAGTATGTAATTTTTTCCAGCTATAAAACATTGTCACATGGGCTCTTCAGCTGCTTGAAAATACGGTTGTTAGCTGTTAGCATTCCTCTCTGAAACACACTCTGAACAATCCTTAGCGCTGCAAACAAACAAACTACCTAGTGACTAGCAGTTGACATAAGTTTAATTGTTAGAATGAGGAATGCACACGGTGGTATTGTATGCAGTTAGCCCAAGTACTGGTAGAACATTTTGTTCCACACTGAAAGTGGCTTGTAAATGAAACAAAAATAATCTCAATTTTTAAATGCCAAGGTGCCCTGTAAAGACTGATGTATAAATTTTAATTCAGTGGATTGATAACATTGAAAAGTAGCATTGCATGTATGTTTGCATGAGAGTACGTCTGACCAAAAGCCAGTGCCTGGCCTCAACAGTGGTTTTCTCCCACCTGCACCTCCAGGAGGCCATGGCCACCTCAGAGGAGCTGGGCCAGGACCTGGAGCATGTGGAGCTCCTCCAGAAGAAGTTTGAGGAGTTCCAGACAGACCTGGCGGCCCATGAGGAGCGTGTCAATGAGGTCAATCAGCTGGCAGCCAAACTGACCCAGGAGGCCCACCCTGAGCTTGAGTTGATCGTCCGCAAGCAGGATGAAGTCAACACTGCCTGGCAGCGCCTCAAAGGTCTGGCCCAGCAAAGGCAGGGCAAGCTGTTTGGAGCTGCTGAGGTGCAGCGCTTCAACAGGTAACCAGCATCAGCACTTTATGTGGACAGCCTGTATACATAGTACACAGAGATTGGTTCTGCAAGGTCCTTGATGTACCTGTGTATTAATTATGTACAAAAGTAATAATGTGCAGCTGATTAAACATGCAGAAATGTTATTCTTCTCTTTCATTGTACTGACACATAAGAAGGAATGCTGATGCTGAGTAAAGACTGTGTGTTTTGATTCCAACAAAAGGGATGTGGATGAGACCATCAGCTGGATCAAGGAGAAGGAGCAGCTCATGGCTTCTGATGACTTTGGACGTGACCTGGCCAGTGTGCAGGCCCTGCTGCGCAAACACGAGGGTCTGGAGAGAGACCTGATTGCCCTGGAAGACAAGGCAGGACATTTGATGCTTCACAGAATTACCATACCAACATTAGCAAGATGACCATGACCTTCACACTTAGGATGCTAACTTCTTTTTTGTCTTCTCTTTTTCCTCCTCCTCCAATCAGGTGAACACACTTGGCGGTGATGCAGAGCGCCTGCAGCAGACACATCCCCAGAACGCCTCTCAGATCCACTTGAAGAAGGACGAGCTCATCACCAACTGGGAACAGATTCGCACTCTGGCCGCTGAGCGTCACGCCCGCCTGAATGACTCCTATCGGTAAGCCACCAGACGCAGAAAAAAGGCATCATCATGATAAGGGGGGGCATTGAAACACAGTCTGTTTGTTGCACATGTGGAATTGCAAGTTCAGGGAATGCTCAGATACACACAAACTGCAATGTAACAGTATAATTTGTTTTGGATTATCTGACACCGCTACTGTCTTCTATAACAGCAAAGTGAAATTATTATTATTATTTTTTTTTCAAAATGGGCGAACTGTCCCTTTTTAGATGATAACTTCTAGTCGTAAGTTCATATGATCAGAGTTGTAGCCAGTCTCTCCTGTCCTCTTCTGACCGTCTTCTTGGTCCACTTTTAGGCTGCAGCGTTTCACTGCTGACTTCAGAGACCTGACCAGCTGGGTGACAGAGATGAAGGCCTTGATCAATGCTGATGAATTGGCCAACGATGTGGCTGGAGCTGAAGCTCTGCTGGACCGCCACCAGGAACACAAGGTATAAACAAAGCATCACTCAGCCATGGCAGACCTGACAGGGTACTGCAGGCAACAATGAAGACATTTTGGAGTTTGTTTTATGAAATGAAATACAAGTTTTATCTCACACTTTGATTTATTATTATTATTAAACTGGAACAAACAGTGTTTAAGCTGATTGGACCATCTGTGCTTTCAGTTAGCAATGTTTTGGTGAGTGTATTTCTCCTGTGTTGACCAGGGAGAGATCGATGCCCACGAGGACAGTTTCAGAGCCACCGACGAAGCTGGCCAGGCCTTGCTCAACACAAGCCACTATGCCTCTGAGGAGGTGAAGGAGAAGGTAGGACCATGTGCCGACATCTTGTTACCTTTATGTTTCATCTGCTGCTTGTTGTGGGTGGATATAAAATATCCAAACAAATGAAACCAATCCTTTCAGATGATGCAGATAGTTTTTTAGTTACTCAAATGGGACCAAACATCAAAATAAAAGATGCTGCTACTGCACCATGTGTATATATTTGGCCCAGTATAGGTACAAGAATCTAATCTATAATACACTCAGGATGAATATGGTAATAATCGACCACCCACTAAGGTTGAAGCCACCAGCAAGTGGATAAGCTGCCATATTGGTACGCTCTATAAATATTTAGAGGCCTGTTTTTACCTAAGAGAGGTTACAGGTCTTTTGTAACCAGATTTTCCATCTAGCAAGCATAGTATTAATTTAGCAGCCAGTGAGCTCAATTACCACTACTAGCTTAGGTCTGTCAGTACTGCTAATGATGCTTGTTCTCTGTTTTACAAATACAGTTTGGTCTGTACTGGGATGAGTGTAGCCTGCCTGTTAATAATAAATAATAATAAGCAATAATGAAGGTTATAGACTTAGTTCTTATACCATTTCTGTATCACAGTATTCCAAAGTTGGGTGTAGTTTTTGTGATGGATCGGTGGTACTGCATAGTGCCTTAGCAAGTAAAATTACTCTCATGAGTCTTTATTCTTTTCTAAACTTTGAGTCTTTATTCTGTTCTAACCTGTTATGTTGTGTTGTGCTTGTAGCTGGGCATACTCGCAGAGGAGAAGGAGTCTCTTCTGGAATTGTGGGAAGTTCGCAGGCAGCAGTATGAGCAGTGCATGGACTTGCAGCTCTTCTACAGGGACACCGAGCAAGTTGACAACTGGATGAGCAAACAAGAGGTGACTTGTCTCACCAGTGCATACACAAGGACCTGTCCACGTACAGGACACCATATGTTGTTACAGACTGTACATGTGGAATGAATTACCCTGGTGTGATTTTACTGTTTTTTCTGTCATGTGAACTCATAATATGTTTGGTGTGTAGGCTTTCCTCCTGAACGAGGACCTTGGTGACTCCCTGGACAGCGTTGAGGCCTTGCTGAAAAAACATGAAGACTTTGAGAAGTCACTCAGTGCCCAGGAGGAGAAGATCACTGTATGTTCGCTAGTCAATTGTCCCCTCCCACCATTTACCTTTCATTCATATAACCTGAAGAATGAGTGTAATTCTAATTATATCTTCATATTTCCTGGACCATAACTAAAGTAGAGGAGTTAGTAGGTTCTTCAAGTGTCTCAACAGTTTACACATGGATATTGTGATAGACAGAATATTCTACCTCCAGAATCCTTGAGTTGTTGAGAACCCAACATGATCAACTTTAGAGAATTGTCTCTACAAGATATGACCAAAGTAAATGTAAGATAAAGACTTCCTCCACTCTGCATCTCCTGCAAGTCTTCTAGTATCAGATTCCACTCATATCTTTTGTGTCCAGAGCCATCTGTGGAGTATTTTAAGTTGAATTAACTTATTTCCCATTTTTATTGCACTCTCCTATCTTCAAATAGGGTGTAACTTTTAACATTGTAATGATCTTTGACCTCTCTAGGCCCTGGATGAGTTCGCTACCAAACTAATCCAGAACAACCACTATGCCAAAGAGGATGTGGCCACCCGCAGAGATGCTGTAAGTACCGTACCTCCTCAAACCTCCCTCGACATTATAATGAATTCATGTATTCAATTTTGACAATTTCAAATAACGAATATATGACCATTGATAGTTAATACAACTAGCCAGCCAGCTTGCGTCGGTGAAAAACTGAAAATGCCTAACGTCCTGTTTTCTTTTGCATTTCATTAGCTGCTCAGCCGTCGTAATGCCCTGCATGAACGTGCCCAGTCTCGCCGCGCTGCCTTGGAGGACTCCTTCCACCTGCAGCAGTTCTTCAGGGACTCTGATGAGCTTAAGAGCTGGATTAACGAGAAGATGAAGACTGCCACCGATGAGGCTTACAAGGTAGGTTCCTGTCTTCATAGAGTTACTGGATCTTAACCAAACAGGCATTGAGAGTAAATCAAAGCTAATTTACAAAAGTGCTGTGTAGAGATTTGTTGTCCCTTGTGAAACACCTTTCTTAATGTCCATGTTGTGCCTCATTAAATGCACCACTCCTTGTTCATCCTCTTTCTCTTCACCAGGACCCCTCAAACCTGCAGGGCAAGGTGCAGAAACACCAAGCCTTTGAAGCTGAGCTGTCGGCTAACCAGAGCCGCATCGACGCTCTGCAGAAGTCTGGCCAGGAACTGCTCGATGGAAAGCATTATGCCTCGGCTGAAGTGGCTGGCCGCATGGAGGAAGTCAGCTCGCAGTGGAAGAAACTGCTAGAAGCCACCGAGCTTAAGGGTACCGTATAGAGGAGTTCTTTTTTCGTAATTTTGAAATGAGCAAAACCCAAGTATTAGTGAGGTGTTTAAATCTTGCAGAATAAAAGCCCTACTGCCCATGGGCTCCTGGGTATCAAAGCATTAAATTGAACTGATATGAGCCACAGTTCCACAGATGTAGGATAGTGGGGATATTGTATATAATTATGACTCAGTGCAACTACAACATTAAAAATTACAGCTAGTGAAACAAAATCAACAAAAAAATCAAGTTTACACATTAAAAGAAATGAGATGGGGATCACAAAAATCAGGATGTAAACAGCAATAGAGGAGACAGCATACCATCATTAAAAAAAAACAGAACAGAACATGGTCAGATAATTACAAGAATAAAGATAATAAAAATAAATTAAACTAATAACATAATAAAATGATGTGAAACCATTAAAATGGTAAAATGATAAAACCACAATAAAAAAACATTATGAAAAGGCTGTGAATTTGGAAAGTAACTTAAAAGATTATACTGACTTGGCCAGCCTGAGATTCTCAGGGAAGGGATTTCCATACCTGAGGGGTGCTGGATGCAAAATCCCAGCTAACTGTGATGACGAGGCGTGTATTAGTAGTAAATTTTTGCCTTAACTGGATACTGAAACCATTTGATCGTGAGCATTTTTCTCTACACCTGCGGCTTTACCACAGGCATCAAGCTCCGCGAGGCCAACCAGCAGCAGCAGTTCAACAGGAACGTAGAGGATATTGAGCTGTGGCTGTACGAGGTGGAGGGCCACTTGGCTTCAGACGACTTTGGAAAAGACCTGACCAGTGTCCAGAACCTGCAGAAGAAACATGCCCTGCTGGAGGCTGACGTAGCTGCTCACCAGGTACCCAATTTACCCACAGACACTTACAGATCATCTGACTTTATTACATGACTGGAACTTATCTCTCATAATTACATTTTTCTGCTATTGCTAGAGCCTTCCTTAAGGAAAATGACATATTCGATTATTTTTAACATCCAACTCCACACTGAACTTGAATTGGAGTAGAATGGACTTTCCCATTCAAATCAACATAGCAGGATGGTCGGAGCGGCAGCCATTTCTATGTGATTTGTTGCTATTGCGAGGAACTGTTGCAGCAACAACCAAACAAGCAGTGGGGTCTCGAGCATGGAGCTACAGCAAAACAAGTCTTTTCAGTTCTCAAGATAGTGTGACATGCTTTATGGCCCTGATGGTCTTTATCACCATAGCAACTAATGTCAGTTGCCATTTTATGCGGTCCCAGCCAAATGACCACAGCAAACCAAAACCGGTCTATTTCATTCAAGTTCTGTGCTTCTCCCCTTTGGGTGTACTGCTAGAGAATACTTATGTTCAGTGAGCACAGATTACTTGAAATGACTCATTGGGAATGAGTTGTTCTTCAGTTGGATACTCTTGTAATTGTGTAGCATTGGAATAGAAAATTCATTACAATCTCTTTTTGTGGAACTTTCCTCTTAGGACCGAATTGACGGCATAACAATCCAGGCACGCCAGTTCCAAGAAGCTGGACATTTTGATGCTGACAACATTCGCAAGAAACAGGAGGCTCTGGTGGTTCGTTATGAGGCTCTACGTGAGCCCATGGCTGCCCGTAAGCAGAAACTGTCCGACTCGCTGCGGCTCCAGCAGCTCTTCAGAGACGTGGAGGATGAGGAGACCTGGATCCGTGAGAAAGAGCCCATCGCCGCCTCTACTAACCGAGGTAGGCTTAATCCGTATCCAGCCAAGCCAACTATGGTGCTGTGAAATGGGCGTTTATCCTGCTGCTAGTCTACATCACATTTCAGTCATATATTAAAAAAACTCAACAGTAAACAGTTTTCTTGGTTTCATTTTTAACTGACCTATCAATTAACAAAGCAAAGATGAGTTTTGATGAAGCCCTGAAAGCGTCTATCATGCTATTTCCCTCAGGCAAAGACTTGATTGGTGTTCAGAACCTCCTGAAGAAGCACCAGGCCCTGCAGGCTGAGATCTCTGGTCACGAGCCCCGCATTAAGGCTGTCACACAGAAAGGAGAGGCCATGGTGGATGAAGGTAATGACTTGAAAATATTTCGTTCATGACAATCTCCAATGATTTATCTTAAGCGTCATACTATTACTGCTGTAAATTATATACAAGATGGAAGTTACCCTGACCATACCCCCTGGACCATACCAGTGATTTTCAGTGTTGGGAGCATTGTCTACAATTTCCCCACATTTTACATTGCAACAAACCATTTTGCAAATCATACTGGGGTACTAAAGATTCCACAAAATATAATCAAAATCCCTCCATTTTCAAATTTGAATTTTGAAAATGGAGGGATTATAATATTCTGTTTCTGCAGCTAACAAAATCATCACCATTCATAAACCACAGAACTGATGACTGGCTGTTTAAAGCAAACGTTTCCCCAGGATCTATTTTCAAAGCTACTCAAAGAGACTCGGTCCATTTTCAAGTCATCAAAACAGTGCTGCTGCTTTTAGGAAAAACTAATGTGGACGACTTTATTACAGTGATGGAATACTGGTGTGAAGAAAGTTCATTTTTCTTATCATAGTGGAATGAATGGAAAACAATGGATGCATTAGGAAAAATAGGAAAAATGATATGGGCGTTCTTAAAATCAGTGCGATGGTTTTGGAAAAGATTAGCAGAAACCTGAAGTATATACATTTTGTAGATATTTTGCCAAACATGTAAAATGACTCTATTGGTCCTTAAAAACCTAAAATAATCCGGATATATTGCAGCAGTTGACAAATGTTCATTTGTGGTTCGCAGGGCACTTTGCCGGTGAGGAAGTGAAGGTCAAGCTGGGTGAGTTAAATGGCCGCTGGGACAACTTGAAGGCCAAGGCCTCCCAGAGGAGACAGGACCTGGAGGACTCTCTGCAGGCCCAGCAGTACTTTGCTGATGCCAATGAAGCTGAGTCATGGATGAGGGAGAAGGAGCCCATTGTGGGGAGCACGGACTATGGCAAAGATGAAGATTCTGCCGAGGTATATGAAGGGAAGGGAAAGGGGATGAATATTTAAATAGCAGTCAGATTATCCATAATGGTGTGTCAGCTTTGTCTGTTGCAAAAGAATAGCTTTTTTTATTATAGTATGCTCAGCCTTTATACCAGTTTTGAGGTTATTGGTGATTAAAAATCCTGTTTATTATGATTTGTAAAATAAGACAAAAACAGTTATCTTAAAATTAATTTCTATCTTCCCAAATAGTTCTTGTGCTGGGATCACCTGATGATATAGTTCTATTTTCGGAAATCATATGAATATGGGGGTGTGCCTGCTCGTCACGAAGTAAAGTGTGTCTGTTGTTGTGAAGTCAATGTAAAATAATTAGGTTAAAAATTATTTAATATGCTACAAATTTCTTTTATGTAATTCATTTAGGCCATTCAGATTAGTGTGCAGATTTTCGATCGACCAATCGATTGGTCCAAGAGCAGGTCAGACTTCAGTTGCCCAAGATTTTCTTTGATTGATTACAGCCCAAAACGGAACAAATAATAAAATATTATAGATAAACAGTTCTGTTATCACAAATGTCATCTGCTCTCTGAAGCGTACAGAGTTTGGTCTGAATGCAGCTTGCCATGCTTCCTGTTTTTTCTGTGTGTTCTTTATTTCAGTTGTCTGGCCACGTTTCACTGTCAAATTTCTCTGTTTAGTCCTTGGTTTAAATCCTTTATCATGTGACCAGTCCAGTTGTATATAACTCTTTCTCTTCCACAGGCCCTGTTGAAGAAGCACGAGGCTCTTATGTCTGACCTGATTGCCTATGGCAGCAGCATCCAGGGCCTGAAGGAACAGGCCCAGTCCTGCAGGGTAAAGCCAAACCCTCCCTCACACATAAGCCTTGGACTGGTGCTAGAGTGTTGATGCTTCACATTAAAGTGTCAAACCTCTGGATGATGGGTTGCACAGGAATTTGATTTCTCCTGATATTGATATGACAATTTCAAGAATGTAGAAATAGAGCACAGTTCAGTCAGTGACACAAGTTGTTTGTCTAACCAAACAGCAACAAGTGGCTCCCACTGATGATGAGACAGGGAAGGAGCTGGTCTTGGCCTTGTACGACTACCAGGAGAAGAGCCCCCGTGAAGTCACCATGAAGAAGGGCGACATCCTCACTCTGCTTAACAGCACCAACAAAGTACGAAGATAAACTGGATTTACTTGGAGGAATAGCACTCCATGTTAATCATAGATTAAGTGTCTTTACATTATTTTCCCTCTCCCATGCATCAGGATTGGTGGAAAGTGGAGGTCAACGATCGCCAGGGCTTCGTTCCTGCTGCCTATGTGAAGAAGCTTGACCCCACCCAGTCTTCCTCCAGGGAAAACCTCCTGGATGAGCAAGGCAGCATTGCACTGCGCCAAGACCAGATCGAGAATCAGTAAGAAACCAACACAAAAAACTCTTAAAGACATAGTTCGCCCATTTAAAAAAAATGTGCTTGTCTTTCACTTTCCCCCCCAGCTTTTACGTAGGACAGTAGTGGTGCTATCTTCCTCTCATCATTAGTGAGTGCTGGATACTGGCTGGATGCTCCAAATGCCTCATTTTAAAAATAACCATCCTAATCCACTCAAATTCTTAAAGTTTGAGTTTAATGATGTGTCGCAGACATTTTAAAGCCTGAAATGGCTTAAAAATGTTAAATGAGGGATTAAAAAAAAAAAGATCAGCGGTAGAACTATTTTTTTTGTGTGGTCTCAGCTCTCTGTGCTGGTCCTCAGTTACAACAGTGGTTGGCAGGTGGCTGAAAGGTATGTGAATTGTGTGCGATAGAGAGGAACGGAGGAAAAGAGGAAGCTGGTTACAACATTTGAATGAAGCAATGAAGAAAATAAGTTACTTGAACTTTCTGGACATTGATGACAGGAAAAATACAATTATGAAATTTCATTTGAGCAAATCGATGGTCTGTGTGCACTCGCTAGGCATTTGTGCTTTTTGATTTTGGAAAGCAATGCATGAAAAATGATGTTGAACCTTTTTAGAGTGGATTGAGGCTTTCTCAATCTTTCTCAATGGTAGGAGGCTTACAGTTAGCATTTCATCCAGCCAGTATCCAGATAGCACCACTGCTGTCCTACATAACAGGTAGCGGGGAAGTGAAAGTACATAAAATTTTTCAAAATGTGTGAACTATCCCGTTAATGCTAGTTGTTCCACTAACTCGTTCTTTCTTGTCTTCCACTACATTTCCCTAACTGGGGTGTATCAGTTGCCCTGTAGCCCCCTCAGTGCTCAGTCTTCCTTCTTCTTTGCCATCTAATCTGATCTTCTGCTCTGTTTCTAATATTGATAACCTTGCCCCTCCCCTTTTTCTCTGTGTGCCTCCTCTGCTGTGTCTTCTCTCTGTGTTTAACTACTTAACCTTGCGTCTGTCCCTGTGTTCGCCTCGCCTTGCCACTGTGCAGGCTTGTCACCAAGGAGGCCTGCAGCGTTTCTGTGCGCATGAAGCAGGTGGAAGAGCTGTGAGTAGGAATGAGCGCCGCTCAGCGCGTTGTTGTGATCGTGATACCACTTAAGACCATCAGCCGAGCTACTGCCTCCCCCCCAACAGCCCCCTGTTACGTTCTGTGACTTTTGTCTCTACATCACCTCATCTTCTATTCGGCAGAGGGATAGAAGTATCTCCCTTTGATCCACGCCTGTCATGCCCTTTTCATCCCAGGCTTGCCCCATGGATGTTACGCTCTGAATGTTCTGTGTCTGTGAAATGTGTGCATATCATTAGGCTGAAAATACAGTCATACGCACCCATGATTTCCCATGTCACAAACAGATCTGCTCTGCAAATGCAGGGCTTTGATTCATTTCAAGTGTTTTTCAGTCGTCATCCATACAGACTCAGAAGTCTGCATGCTTTCATGTTACTCAGTACATCAGGTGATTTCTCTATGGGTGATTTTTGCTGCTGTAATGCTGCGTTTGACTGAAATCCTGCAGACTTTCAACCTCAATGGACCATGATTGAAAACCATTGTGTTATACCATGGCCTGGGAAAATATTTAATTTGTTCAGTATATAGTGTAACCCATAGACAACCAGCATAGACAATTGCTTTTGACTTCTTGAAACACTGGATATCAGTCTTTGCCTGCCTGTACAGTAAAACTCCACATGATGGTGACAGAGCAACACAATTCGCAAAAAATGATGGTAATAACCATCTCTGAACATTATATGCTGTTACTACTGTCTTATCACAAATCTCTCACTGTGGCAGCAGGCAGAACCTGAGATCTGTCAGGGAAAGCATTTCTTATATTTTCTGGGCGACACCACAGAACTTGATTGGAGTAGAATGGACATTTCTCCATTTACCGTGGTCATTTAGCTGGTACCCAGTAAAATGCTGATTATAGTTGTTTGCTATTGTGACAAGTCAAGTAAGGTCGTAAAGTGTGTTATGCCTTTGTGTCCTGGTGTGTTACAAGCTCTAAGACATCATCAGACATACTTTTCACCTAATAACGCCTCCATTCATGTTCTGTGAGGGGCGCTGAAAGACGTTGCTAACTAATTTAGACACACCTTTGATGTACACACTCATTGATTTGAATGGATTCTGTGGTGATAGCTTCTTAGGTCTTGGCCCAACACAGAAAAACATTGAAATTGTTTAGTATAATTCTCGTTGGATATTATTCATTAAATTATTTCTGTACATTTCCAATTCATGAATCTCATGACCTCATGAAACCAGCTAGTGTCCTTTTTTTATGATCCTATGTGCTATGCATAAGATCTCGTGGCTGATTGTTTTGTTTCATATTAAAGTTGTATCTCCTTTTCCAGGTATGGGACTCTTTTGGAGCTGGGTGAGAAACGCAAGGACATGCTAGAGAAGAGCTGCAAGAAGTTCATGTTGTTCCGCGAGGCCAATGAGCTCCAGCAGTGGATCAACGAGAAGGAGAGCGCTCTCACTAATGAGGAGGTGGGCTCTGACCTGGAGCAGGTCGAGGTCCTCCAGAAGAAGTTTGATGACTTCCAGAAGGTAAGGTTGTTCCGTGGTTTTTCAGACTGTTTTAATACCACTTATCTTTTATTAGATTTACATTATCAGCATCTAGATATCTACAAAATGTCAATCTGGTCTGTGCTTCCCATACAAATTTTTATTTTTTGTGTCTTAAATGACAGCTACTTATCATTAACCCTCACAAACCCATGGAGCCTGTAGACGGTTTTTATTTTATAATGTGTTCTAAATTTTAATGTTTTGTTTTATAATGTTTGTATATTTGTTTACATTTTTTTTTTGTTTTTTAACAATTTTGTTATATTTTTCTTTTTTAATTTTGGGCTATTTTACGGTAATGTTATGGTAATGTTTTAGATATATAATTGTAATAATTAATAATTATAAATATTCTTTTCTTTTTTTCTTTCTCTAATCATTTTTTCGGTCAATTTTTGGGTCTTTTTTTTTGAGGATTTGGTCATCACATTTTTCCCATGTTGAAAGAAATCAAGTGATTTTATTCAGGTTTCAAAAGGTCAATTGTTTTGTTGATAAATGTTTGAATTCATTGAAATATTGACTCATTCTGGGTATTGGGAATTTGCAGAGTGAGTTAATGTTTGTATGTGACAAAGTGCAAAGGGAATTTCCACCAGGAAGATGGATGCAAGCCCACAACACAATTTCTCAGCCAGTTTTTAATCTGTGACTTTTCTAATGTGTGACATATTGTATTGCCTAGTGTTGCTGCTTACATATATGCCCATAAGTAAATTTAGACAAAGCAGCTGCTGTCCAGAGTAATTTGTTCATGAGAGTATCTCAGACTGTATGATGTCATTCCTCTCCATGCAGGACCTGAAGGCCAATGAATCTCGCCTGAGAGACATCAACAAGGTGGCATCTGAGCTGGAGTCTGAAGGCCTCATGGCTGAGGAGGCCCCCATGGTCCAGGCCCAGGTAGAGTCCATCTCACTGAATATGATACTGATATTTTTAATGGAAAATCTTCCATGTTTGGAGATGTATTGTAAGCAGATGGGGCACACATGTACAAAATAACAATATTAAATGGTATGGTTAAAATATATTGCTCATGATTGTTTAGGGAATGAGATAAGTTTGTGAGTATTTTGACTTTGTGAACCGCTACTGCAAAAGATGTATGTATATAATTTAAACTGTTTTGCTCTTGCAGCAACAGGAACTGCTTGGAGCTGCTCCTGGCAAGGTTATAAGCATGCTTTTAATGACTATGTATTTTATTTGCTTATATTTTGCTTGCTGTATTTTTTGTATGCCATGAAAATCAAGTAGTAACACATTGTCTTCATGCTTGTTTCATGAACAGGATGAAGCTGATTCAAAGAATGCCTCCCCATGGAAGGTAAGCATCATCTAACTCTGTCTTGTCTCCACAAAAATAAATGTGAATTATTCTGATGTGTGTTTTGACAAAACGTATCAACTACAAAGACTTGACAACCTGTCAATCTTGATGCGATACTTGACCTGTGCATGATTGTGCAGTATTGGGTTGATGTTTGATACTTTTGTCTTTTTGGAATGAGCTGCAATCATGCCCATTGATACATTTTACTGGCATGGGGCTTAATGTTACATCTCCTCATGTAATATGATTAGACATTGACAAGTCTCAAGATGTTCTAATCGTTTACAAGGATCTTCTATGATCCCTCATGGCCCAGTGTTGGGAGGCTGGCTGGCCTGTTCTCCAGCCTTGGGTGCGGTGCTAACTGTGTCTTGACTAGTGCAAAGATTCGGGCAGTCTTGGGAGAAAACCAAGACAAGCCCTGGGAGTTTCCATAACTCTCTTGACTGGTGTGGTGTTTTCTGTTTTTGTCCTCCTCCTCCTTTTTCTTTTCTTTCCTCCTACCTGCCATGATTTTTTTCACTTTTGACTGTAGAATATACGCTTGGCTGTTCAAACAACGGCTAACTTTAATACTATCAAGGTAAGAGTAATGAGACCACTCCCACCTCATTCTGAATCCCTCTTCCACTCGCATCTGTGTCCTGCATTGTGATCAGAAAACTAACCCCCGCATCATGGTTTGATTTTGGTCTCATATGGTTTTGTCTTGTCCAGTTCTGTGGTACCTGACCCGAGTTTGTGTTTAGAGTCAGTGATTCCATTTGATTCCATCCTTCCTCCCATGTCATCGAATGGCTTTCGCCCTTGGTGTGATTTGCTCTGTCCTGTTTCTTGTCTTGTTTTAGTAAGAAGGATTGCTGGCATAGTACATCAATTATACCTCAAGCATCCTTTTTAGACCCTGACTGTATTTGCTGTGATTGTTTCATTTCCTCATCATGCCGTCATCACTGTCCTTACCATGCATCCAGTCCCGTGTGACTCACCCCTGTCATCCACCTCCTTTGTCTGGATTAGCCGCCATTGTCCTTCACTGTCTGTGTCCGTCTGGCATAGAGCGCAAACTATTCAATTAAGCACACATCAAGCACATATGTAATGGTATTTGTAGGTTCAAATTTGATTTCATGCATTCATAATGTTGCATTTATCACATCAGAATCTGAATTTCAGGTAAAGTGTTTTTGTTTTTGTTTTTTTTTGTTTTTTTTAGTCCATGATTTTTTTTTATTAGTCAGTGTTTAAATTTGAGCTTGTTTATTTCACATTGCAAATCATTAATAATAGTTAATAGTTTATAATAGTTTTAATAGCAAAACCAGAGCACAAGGAACATGCTGCACTAGGGGCTGCATTGCGTACATTGATCTGTGATGGGTTGATTGATTATTTTTAGGAGCTGAACAATCGCTGGCGGTCCCTGCAGCAGTTGGCTGAAGAGAGGAGCAACATGCTGGGCAGTGCTCATGAGGTGCAGCGATTCCACAGGTAGGAACATAATGATGAGCTTATTAGTTACCTTGGCCGGTGGAGTTGGACAGGGGTTATGTTTTCACCCCATTTTGTTTGTTACTTAGCCAGATATCTCAAAAAGTTAAGAATGGATTTGCACAAAACTTTGTGGAATAGTTAGTTAGCTTTTCATGCTGGTGGATGGGGCAAGAAGGAGCTGATTATTCAGGCTGGCCAAAACTGAGTGTCTGTGGTGGGTTTGGCCTATCACAAAACGGTGCATAACTCCAGCAACAGAAACGCTCCCTAAATCAACCACACACACAGAATTGTTCAGTGTTTGAATTTATTAAACAAAAACATTACCTTCAGTTAAACAAATTAAACAAAAGTTTAATTTGGTCAACTGTATGATGTGGAGATCTTGAGAATAGCATAGCGCTGGTGTAGTTATACACTCTACTTAGTTTGTTAATTAAGCTTTATTCAGTAATCTTGGGTTTGAGGATATTTGATGTGTTAATTTTGTGTAATGTCATCTCTTCTGGTTATTTTGAGGAAAAACAAAGAAACAGGCAAGAGCTTCAGTCCTTATTAGCTGTGAGGCAGGTCTGCTGTGCTCCTCCTCCCTCTGTCCTCCAGTGGGCAGTCATCCCAGCAGTCCAGCAGCTTCCACAGCAGTAGCTGTCTAGCTGTGTACTGGTGCACAGGAACATTAACACTAGAACATACAACCAAAGTTGTTCTTCCTCCTCAGGGATGCTGATGAGACCAAAGAGTGGATCGAGGAGAAGAACCAGGCCCTCAACACTGACAACTACGGTCACGACTTGGCCAGTGTCCAAGCTCTGCAGCGCAAACATGAAGGTTTTGAGAGAGACCTGGCAGCCTTGGGTGACAAGGTCAGACTGACTTCCCGGACCTTGTCTGGTTTAGATCAGACTTGTAGACTTGGCTGTTTCAGTAGAGCTCAGTGGTTTTCAAGGTGGGGTCTTGGGACCCCCAGGGGTTCTTGTTGGCCTTCCTGGACGTTAAAATGCTATTAAAACACAAGAAATCTGATCTGGCATCACTGATCTGAAGTTTGAATATGCAATTTAATAATTATATGTATCCTTTCTTGTCATTTAAAAAGTTTATTTTTGGCTAATTGTAAGGGATTTTATTTTGTAATTTTATTCTTATTTTATTGATTGATTGATTGATTTTGGTAATCACCATTTTCCTTTTTTTGTTTTTTTTGTTTTTTTTTATAAAGAAAGTGAATTTGCTCAGGTGTCAAAGAGTTCATTTCACTGTAATTTTGTAATTTTTCACCAGAAATTGATTGTTACAATACAAGAAAATGTTTTAACATAAATCTTTAAACTTTGAATCAATTTGTCAGTGTTCAACATTGGAACAATTTAAAACTGGACACATTTCATATCAGGGTCCATAGAGCAAAATGACAAATGAGGGTCTGGGGCCTAACAAAAGTCAACTTGGGGGTCCAGAATATAAAACATTTTAAAAACCCCTGATTTAGGACATCCTGAATTAATTTGTTTGCTGTCCACAGCTGGTATTTATCTGTTGATCCACAGCCAACCCCCAGGCTGTAAATATACCACATTTCTTCTCCGTTGATCTCGAGGCTTTTCGCAAAAACTCTCTCGGCCCTTTTTCCAGGTGAACTCTCTTGGGGAGACAGCAGAGCGTCTGATCCAGTCCCATCCAGAGGCAGTGGATGATATCCAGGAGAAATGCACCGAGCTGAACACTGCCTGGAGCAGCCTGGTGGGACGTGCTGACCAGCGCAAGGATAAACTTGGGAACTCCCATGACCTGCAGCGCTTCCTCTCAGATTTCAGGTGAGGAGAGAACAACAGGAAAAGTGGAATGCCGTTTTATCAGATGTATTGTTCAGGTGAAGAGCTAGCTTGGCAATTAAGTATAGTCTTTGCCATTGGGATATTCTTATTATGGGAGTCTAAAAGATGTAGTCAAGACAGTGTTAGAGAAAAATATAAAGGCGTTTGGCCCTGCCTTGGCTGTAATTGTCTATGTTCATACAGAGATTTGATGTCCTGGATCAATGGCATCCGAGGACTGGTATCCTCAGAGGAGTTGGCCAAGGATGTAACTGGAGCTGAGGCCCTTCTGGAAAGACACCAGGTACTGAATTCCTCCCTTCTGTCCTTCAGATTTGAAAGACCAGAGTTTCTGCAGATGGGACTGTACATGTAAACCTCCCCCACCTTTTGCTTTCTTTTCCTTCCGTCTTTTCAGGAGCACCGAACAGAGATTGATGCCCGCGCTGGCACCTTCCAGGCTTTTGAGCAGTTCGGCCAGCAGCTGCTTGCACGAGGTCACTATGCTAGCCCAGAGATTCAGCAGAAGCTGGAGGCTCTAGACCGTGAGCGTGCCGACCTGGAGAAGGCCTGGGTGCAGCGCCGCATGATGCTTGACCAGTGCCTTGAGCTCCAGGTGATTTTGGCATTCATGAGATAAGGAATCAGCAGCAACAGGAGTTTTCTAGTTTCTGACTTGTGTGTCTTCGTAGCTCTTCAACAGGGACTGTGAGCAGGCTGAGAACTGGATGGCAGCTCGTGAAGCCTTCCTCGCCAGCGATGACAAGGGCGACTCCCTTGACAGCGTGGAGGCACTCATCAAGAAACATGAGGACTTTGATAAGGCTATTAACGTACAGGTTAGCAGGACATTTTGATCATTAAAAGCTTTCAAATGAGTTGTTAGTGGTGCTCTACGTGTGTAACTGGTTTTACTGCTACACAGGAGGAGAAGATCGCTGCTCTACAGTCCTTTGCTGACCAGCTGATTGGAGCTGACCACTATGCCAAACCTGAGATTTTCAACCGCCGCAATGAAGTCCTGGACAGGTTAGCAAATTTGGATTATCAACTGTAATGCATGTTAAGGTGGCTTACACACCTACCCCGCTTGGTCCGTTTCAGTAGGATCATGGTGCGTTTATTCGGCTATTTCAGTTTCTTTGGAAAGGTCTTAACTCTCATTCACACTTTGGTTTGGATCAAACAAGCAAACCATGGTCCGCCTGTAAAGTCAGGGCTCAGTCCAGTTTGAAGTGAAGACAGGACCAAATGGACAAGTAAAAACGTCACACCTCAGTTGGACCTAGGAAGTGGACTACTAGGTGTCAAAGTGCCCAAAGTGTGTGGATGTGTTTGAGCTCACTTTTAAACACTAAATCCTGATGATCCACAGGTGGCGCCGACTGAAGGCCCAGATGATTGAAAAGCGTTCGAAGTTGGGCGAGTCCCAGACGCTGCAGCAGTTCAGCCGGGACGTGGACGAGATTGAGGCTTGGATCAGCGAGAAACTGCAAACCGCCACTGACGAATCCTACAAAGACCCCACCAACATCCAGGTACACATTTGACTTCTGTCGGGGACCAGACCACAGAAGGCATTTTAAAACACAGCTAATCACAGCTAATCAGCTTTGAATATACTGAATCCTTATTTCCAAAATGAGTAATAGTGTCACTCAGTTTTTGGTATAGGTCAGCCCCTGTTTGTCTGCTAAATCCCCTCTAATACACCCAGCTGAAGAAATCAAACACTTACTGTGTTTTCAACTACAATAGCCATTTTTGAGGCAAGTAGTTGAGCTAAAAGATACCTGTCAGTCATGTGTCACTAGCAAAATTAAAAAAAAGTTTTGTCTTGTTCTAATGACCCATAACCTTTCTTTAACTGTGCCAAACTCTCCCTGTGTTGTGTCTCAAGTGAGACTGAATTTGTGTTTCTCTTATTGTCTTATCCTCTATAGCTGTCCAAGCTGCTGGTAAGTTTGAGTAGTGTGTCAGCTCACTAACATCCAAGCAGGTTATCGTTCATGTGTCCACGTCTTTGCTTTGTGTGTAGACACTATGTAGAACAAAGTTTGTCCATCTCAAGTTTGTCCCTCATTGGCACCGTCTACTGCCACCTGCTTTTTCACATGGATTTTAATTTTGTTAATTTGTTTACTGTTTAGTTTCAATTCTGCACTCATTTTTTTTTGTATTTTATTGTAGGTCTGTTTTGTCATCAAAGGCTACTAGTTGTTGGGTGTGGCTTCCATATGTTTTGTTTGTTACAGTTAATTTTCATGAGGTTGGGTCATGTTTAAAGTTGCTTCAGATATTTGATTCTTTTTTTGTGTTGCATTTGCTTACACAGTTGATTCAACAATTTCAGTTAACATTTGAAAAAATTTAGATAAGATCTCCTCTGCTTTCTTTGTGTCACTTCAGAAATAGTCATAGCAAAACAAATTTTCTGGCTCTGTGCCTGGTGTATAGAGACCAAATGCACTGGACATTTTGTTGAATTAACCAAAGCTAAATTCAGTTAAGCTAAATCTGCTCCTTTTTTCTTGCTGTGGGAAACATGAAGCAACTTTGAAATGACCGTTTCTTCCTCTAGGTTCCCTTGAAAAGCCCTGCGGATGTCGTTCGCTACCATCTTGTGTTTGTCATGTGTCCTGTGTATCTGTAGATGTTTGTCATGATCGGCGTCTGAATTTCAGCTTTGGACTCAATTTTTGTCCCGCTTTTAGTTTTGCATTAATAGTGAACACAATTTATCTACTAATACACATTTCACATATTAATTTCACTCACATATGCTTCAGATAATAATTCAGTTATCTCAGTCAAATTGGGAAAAATAGAATGGACTTTGATGTCAGCTTTTGCTTTGAATGTCAGGCAGTTCAAGAGCTTTGCTACGTGTTTGCTGTTAGTGACATTTCTGCGCTCACACGCCCATTTTCACAAAGTTTAAAGGGATCCATTGATTCACAAGGTGACACTTCCTCCACATTGGGGTTCTCACACGTCTCCGTCTGCCCTCGTCTCTCTCTCCGTGCCGTCAGAGCAAGCATCAGAAACACCAGGCGTTCGAGGCGGAGCTGCACGCCAACGCAGACCGAATCCGTGGAGTCATCGATACCGGTAACAGCCTGATTCAGAGGGGCGCCTGTGCTGGCAGTGAGGATGCAGTCAAGGTATATTCCCCATGTTGATTGTATTTTGGATATTTAGCTAATGTTTGTATCCAGAGTGACTTGACATGCATTAACAATTGAATAAATGGCAGTTTCTAAATCACCAGATATTACAAACATCCAAAAACAAGAAAGGGAGAGGTCAGGGCCTTTTTTATTAACAATATCTGAATTAGAAATAATATATAAATTACTTTGTTAAATTCCAGTAGATAAACCCTCCTGAAAATCAAATAATCTGTAATGCAGTAGTTCTGCACAGCATTTTGAGTGTAAACAAATTTCTTGATCATGACTTGTTGCTTTCCTCAGGCGCGCCTCAACGCTCTTGATGAACAGTGGCAGTTCTTAGTCAACAAGTCAGCAGAGAAGAGCCAGAAGCTGAAGGAGGCCAACAAGCAGCAAAACTTCAACACCGGCATCAAAGACTTTGACTTCTGGCTCTCTGAGGTGAGAGTCTCCCAGCCAAACAAACCTGTAAACACACACAGGTACACAGAGGAGACGGTCTTAGAGGTTCTTGTATCTCACTGTGGTTTGTCCTCAGGTGGAAGCCCTTCTTGCCTCTGAGGACTATGGCAAAGATCTGGCCTCAGTCAACAACCTGCTGAAGAAACACCAGCTGCTGGAAGCTGATATTTCTGCCCATGAGGTAATGGACTCCATTGAGCTTTCTCAGCACCTCTGCTTTTCAGTCATTGTTACAGAAATGTCATTGAATGTGGGTCAGTTGTGCCTCAGGGAAACAGGCGAGACCTTAATTCAGGCCATGTGTCAATTTTAGCCTCATGTCCCACTGTCACAAATTACAGAATACCCAGCTGGGTAATTGGTAGTCAGAAAAAAGTTATCAGGCCTAGTTGATGTCCTCAAAAAGAAGAGGTTAATTGTTCCACTCAATATCAACTTTCACCAAGATTTAAAGTAAAACTAGGAAAATACGTTCACCCAGATGTGGAGTTCACCACCTCTCTTCTCGTTTTCCCTCCCTGCAGGACCGTTTGAAGGATCTGAACGGTCAGGCTGACAGCCTGATGGCCAGCAATGCCTTTGACACCTCGCAGGTGAAAGACAAGCGAGATGCCGTCAACGGCCGCTTCACCAAGATCAAGAGCATGGCTGCAGGCCGTCGCGCCAAGCTCAATGAGTCGCACCGCCTGCACCAGTTCTTTAGGGACCTGGATGATGAGGAGTCTTGGATCAAGTAAGAGACATTAAAATCCTGGGAGTGTCATGGAACTTGAAAATGTGTTTTCCAGGCCTGGGAATGGTTTAGAAAATGATGAAATATTCCTGAAGTTTTTGAAGAGTCATGGAAGTATTTTAATTATCACTGAGGTAGAACCTTAGAAGGGAGAACAATGAAGATATTTTTATTTCCTCAATCAGCTTTTGTATCGTTCTGGGAAACCCAGCCAGAGTCAAGAGATGGAAATTTGGTTTTGTGGTTAATAGAAAAATCATGGAAAGCTTTTAACTGGCAAATTAGTTCAGAAACTCTGAAGAGAGTCCCCCAATTCATTAACTGATTTTTAAGGTCACGTCTGCTGATCAGTTTTTGAAGGTCAAGTTACAATCTGTAGCTCTCACTGTTGCCCTCCCCCTTGCCTCTGACCCCATCCAGAGAAAAGAAATTGCTTGTGAGTTCGGAGGACTATGGACGTGATTTGACAGGAGTACAGAATCTGAGGAAGAAACACAAGAGACTGGAGGCCGAGCTGGGAGCCCATGAGCCGGCCATACAGGTGACAACCCTGTTAATCTGCACAAAGTCTGCTCTAAATATTGCACCTAGAATTGGCATCTTTGAAATTTGAAGTGACAGGAACTTCAGTGTAATTTGTGTTGAACACTGGCCGTAGATCTTTAAAGTTACCGACTTTTTAAATCTGCACTTGGTGGCAGATTTGTGGCAAAGTAAGAGCAAGTTGGCCTGAATCTGCTTTGAGTCCACTTATTCTCTGTTCTTAGAGAAGCACACCAAACTCACACAGAGTAAATACTAGGAGGTGCATGTTGCTGCACGGACCATGTTACACCATGTGCCAACTGTCATTTCCAAAGTGGTATTAAGTTTAGTGTTAAATGATGGACTGGCTGATTGTGGAGTTGAATGACCATGTGAAGTGACAAACAGACACATTTGGGTTCACATTCAGAATTCATCAGACTTTTGTACACTGAAAAAATATCAAGTGCTTGCAGAGAAGTCATTTAATGACAACATTTCTCCTTGTGTGTGTGTGTGTTGCCAGTCGGTACTGGACACGGGGAAGAAGCTGTCTGATGACAACACCATTGGCCAGGAGGAGATCCAGCAGAGGCTTGCCCAGTTTGTCGACCACTGGAAGGAGCTCAAGGACTTATCTGGAGCAAGGCACGTCTGCTCCCCCACACAAACACCCTCTTTTTACACATAGACGGATGTACACACACATATAAGCAGTTGTCACATGTGTAAATATGCAGACACACATTTAAATGCATTTACCTCATATCCTTGTAGGGGACAGAGGCTGGAGGAGTCGCTGGAGTACCAGCAGTTTGTGGCTAATGTGGAAGAAGAAGAAGCTTGGATTAATGAGAAGTTGAATCTAGTGGGGAGCGAGGACTACGGTGATACTCTGGCTGCTGTGCAGGTGCATTTGTGTGCCATAGTTGTCTTAGAAAGTCTAAGAAATTCCAGTTTACTATAAACTGCAGCAGCTGAGAGAGAGATCACTTTAACTTCAGTAAACAGCATAATTGATTTTATTTGCACTTGGGAATAAGTAACAGGAGTGGTTTCTCTAGCACCAAGTGAACATGATTACATCAGGATGAGGTAACAGTGTAAAATAGTGGCTGCTGAAAATGTGGCTTGGCAGTCAAACAGCCATTTCAAACAATAAGTAACGCCTTAACTGGGTTTTTGATCAGTTTAATGCTTTGTGAATAAAAATATCAGTTTTGTTTCAAAAGCCGAAACATTCTCAGTGATTCCAGTAGTACCTACTGCTCAAGTTCATTACTGTTAATTATTATTACTGTGGTTCAGATTTGTTTTTGTTGTTGTTTTTGAAACTGATACTATTATTCACTAAGCATTAAATTGATTAAAAACACAGCCAAGAAATTACTTACTATTTTAAAATATAATATATATTTAAATTAAATATTTACATCTGATCACAAGGTCACATTTTCAGCAGCCATAACTCTGCTGGTCTAACAACACTGTTAGCTCATCCCTCAGTAACAGTGCCAGTGTGTTCATTTGCTGCTGGAGAAAGCACAGCTATACATGAAGTGCATATAAAAACAGTTGTGCTGTTGACTGAAGCTAAACTGACTTCTCTTTCAGTTGCTAGAGTTTGAAGTGCACTGGCATTTCTGAAGTTCAGGTTCAAAAGCAGCACAACAAGAACAGCTTCCTCTAGACTCAGAAACATAATTTCTGTGATTCTAAACTTTTGTATGGTAGTGTATGCTGCTGCAAAACAACAAGTGGTTTTTACTCATTCAGTCATTTCTTGGTGAGTTTTATCTGTTGTTGAATGTTGAAAAATCTTTCTCCATTTCAGGGCTTGCTGAAAAAACATGAAGCATTTGAGACTGACTTCACCGTGCACAGGGACAGAGTCAACGATGTGTGTGCTAATGGAGATGAGCTCATCAAGAAGGTACGGCCTGCCAAATTACACCCAGTTCTTTCCGTTACACCAGAAAAACACATCCCAAGAACCCCAGATGAAATACTGATTATCATGTTGATATGGAAAATGACTGCTGAGAAGCAAAAGCAAGAAAAATCTTACTTGTATGTGTGTCTGCTGCAGAACAACCACCATGTGGACAATATTAGTGCCAAGATGGCCGCTCTGCGGGGCAAGGTGTCGGAGCTGGAGAGGGCAGCCGCCCAGAGGAAGGCCAAGCTGGATGAAAACTCAGCCTTCCTGCAGTTCAACTGGAAGGCCGATGTGGTGGAGTCCTGGATCGGTACGAACACACAGCAGACAGCCGCCCTCCTCCTCATCAGTCCTCTCGTTTCAAAACAGGATGCTGCTTATGTGCAAAAATAAGTGACAAAGTCAGTTATCACAGGAAGCTATAGAGGCTGTTTACTGACCTTTAAATCCTAGAGCTACAAAATACTTCAAAGAATCCCTAATTAGATTTATTTGAGTGTTCATTTCTGCTTTGTCGTGAGCACATTCATGACACTTGGCCCTTTGCTCAGTCACGATCTGACTGAACAAACGTAAAATGTGACACAAGCTGGGGTTAAATCTGAAAGTAGATTTGTTTGTCCCTCAGAACAGCCAGGATTTGCACTTATCTGTCATATTCCACAGTAAATATTTCCTTTTAAGACAGCATGACTTAGACTGGGCTTTAAAACTTGTGAAATTTAACTTGTGTGTGTGTGTGTGTGTGTTCAGGTGAGAAGGAGAACAGCCTGAAGACTGACGACTATGGCAGAGACCTCTCCTCGGTGCAGACTCTGCTCACCAAGCAGGTACGCTCTCCTCTCGAAGCCATTTTACATTTCTCTCCTCGCCCCTGTTACAGACACCGTTGCTCAGCTTTGTTTTTCTGTCGGTCTGCAGGAAACGTTCGACGCCGGCCTCCAGGCCTTCCAGCAGGAGGGAATCACCAACATCACGGCCCTCAAGGACCAGCTGCTGGCTGCCAAGCACGTCCAGTCCAAGGCCATCGAGGCTCGCCACGCCGCCCTCATGAAGCGCTGGAACCAGCTGCTGTCCAACTCAGCCGCACGCAAGAAGAAGCTTCTGGAGGCTCAAGAGCACTTCAGAAAGGTTTTGATCAATCTTTTGATACCCAGGAACCTGTGGGCAGGCTTTATTTTTCAAACATTTTATTTCACCCCCTTAATAAAATTCACTTTATTTATTCGTACAATTTTCTTGTAACTTTTTACTAATTATTTGCTAATTCTCAGGTTTTTCTTGCTACTTTCTTCATCCCTTTTTCATGTTTTTGAAAGAAATAACATGAATTAGCTTAGTTTTCAAAGCGGTAAATGCTTAGTTATCTTCAGACACCTGCTAAGTGTCTGCAATTATTTTCTAAAACTATTTTACTAGTAATTTTTTGCAGATGTTTTTGAAAGAAATCAAGTGACTTTGCTCATGATTCAACAGGTTAAACTTCTTCCCCTCTCTTTGCTGTCCAGGTTGAGGATTTGTTCTTGACTTTTGCCAAGAAGGCCTCGGCTTTCAACAGCTGGTTCGAGAACGCCGAGGAAGATCTGACCGACCCAGTGAGGTGCAACTCTCTGGAGGAGATCCGGGCCCTTCGTGAGGCCCACGAGGCCTTCCGGTCGTCGCTCAGCTCCGCCCAGGCCGACTTCAACCAGCTGGCCGAGCTGGACCGACAGATCAAGAGCTACCAGGTGGTGTCCAACCCCTACACCTGGTTCACCATGGAGGCCCTGGAGGAGACCTGGAGGAACCTGCAGAAGATCATCAAGGTCCCCGCTCTGCATCTCACACACACACACACACACACACACACACACACACTACTGTTTAGAGGTTTGAAATCACTGCGAATCTTTTATGCTTCTGTAGAAAGAAAGAAAAAATTCCACCTATAAAACTAATATGTCCCTCTACTCTAAAGGTAAATCTTAATGGCCACCGAAAATGGCTTTAAATGCAGTTTACCTTATTGAAATTTCTGTATGTGTGTGTGTGTGTGCAAATGTGACTGCAGGAGCGAGAGCTGGAGCTGCAGAAGGAGCAGAGGAGGCAGGAGGAAAACGATAAGTTGCGTCAGGAGTTTGCACAGCACGCCAACGCTTTCCACCAGTGGCTGCAGGAGACCAGGTACGGGAGGCCGTGTAGGATCCTGGGTTGAAGTTAGTGGGTTTTCAGGCTGGTAAAGATATCGACGACAGACGGGAACATTTAAAAATTGCTTCAACCCAGGTCGTCTGCATGAGGGGGGATAATTTGATAACTTCACTTCACATAATGTCCGACCCAGGCCTGAATATTGTGGTTGAATAGAAAACTGATGGAAATCCGTTAGCTGTATGAGGATCTT
>OMLB01064130.1:11011-29108 GCA_900302555.1 Myripristis jacobus | reverse complement strand
ACGACAGACGGGAACATTTAAAAATTGCTTCAACCCAGGTTGTCTGCATGAGGGGGGATAATTTGATAACTTCACTTCACATAATGTCCGACCCAGGCCTGAATATTGTGGTCAAATTGTGTTTGTGTGTAAAGCCTCGGAATAGCCTCATCACAAAGCACGCTTTAGTGGCCAAGTGTGTGAGTCGGCATCGTGCTGAAATTGTCACACACACTGCAACACACACATGATCTTTTGACTTCGTCTGGAATACATTCACCACGTTCTCCAGGGGGGTTTTGCTTGTGTGTTTTGGGGGTGTCATTACCGTCATGTTGTTAACTTGTATTTGTCTCTTTTTTTTTTTTCTCTCTCTCTCTCTCTCTCTCTCTCCCTCCATCCCCTCTTTCCCCGTCCTCTCTCTTGGCTGCTCGCTGGTGCTTGGGATCACTTTGCTAATCAGGACATATCTTCTGGATGGGTTAATATCACATTTTCTCATTTTTTTGTGTCAATGTTTGATCAAACATGTATTGATTTGAGACTGTAACTGAGAAATCGAGGTTAGGATGTGATCATGTGAGCAGCTCTTTGATATGAAAAGATTTAGCACTGAAACCATACACTGAAAGGAGCTAGATGAGTACCAGACTAGCTAGCTGTCTAGTTACAGACCCTGTTAGAGTATATGCCTTATTTATGTGCATATGCCTTTGATTTCTTTCTGTCTGTTTTCCTCTTTTGCATATTTGAATTCATGTGTAGAATAATCCCTCTGTCTTTCCCCTCAGTTTCTTTGTTGATTCTTACTCTCTGGTCATTCCTTCCCTCCCCCCTTCCCCTCTCTGAATAGCATAGCCTATCGACGGGTTATCTGTGTCTATCAATACCAAGTTGACGATGATCTTTCCGGAAGGTCAACCTTTCTCCAGGCTTCCTCTGGTTTCATTTGTTTTTTCCCCCCCTGACCCACGCGTTGCCCGCAGGGCTGTGTGACTTCATGCACCTCAGTCTAAAAACACCATCTGGTGTGCTCAGCGTCTGCTCTACTAACACCCACCCACCCAAACTGAGACCCACCCACAGTTTCCCCTCATACAACAAGCCCGGCCCCGATCCAGGACCCTCTGCTAGGCCCTGCTCATATCAGCTGTGGACTTCCTGTGCTGCTCCACAGGAAAATCCACATACAAAAGTGGAAAAAAAACCTACATTGAATTTTACGTAAACAAACAGGTGCTCAGTATCACATGTGCCACATCTCTCATGTAACTGATAAACTTTAGAATTTGTGAGACAGTTCTACCTTTATTTTCCACCGTTAACAAAATCGGAGATGGCAGCCTTGACTTCTTCGTTGGTGTTGTACCTCCAAGCAGTACATACACTATCACGTGAAAAATTGCTAGTGAACTTGTTTCCTCAATATAAATGAGTGAATTAGAGAGCATATTATTCAAAGCGTCACTTTTTACACAACAGCAAGTTCATTGCTTGGAAGCGCAGTACCAGTGAAGAAGTCAAGACTGCCATCTTTGATTTTGTTCACAAAGGGAAATAAAGATAGAGCTTGACCGTTAACAGCCACTTCTCTGGCGGCTAGGTTCCGGAAGCAAATTTCCCATTCATTTCTCCCGTAGACTTTTAAGAAAAATATTTTTCAAGAATGTTATGGCTTCAATGGTGCAGATCCTGACATTATTTTAATTGAATTCTGTACAAAAAAAAGCTAAAGAAGGGCAAGGTACAAGACTGCACATATGGTATCTGAAGAGAAAAAAAGTCTTATTTCTCAAGCCTCAGCCCTCCTGGAACTAGCAACGAAACTTCTGTCAAGGCTGTCAGATGCACTCAGTGCCGTCCCTATCACCATGGTAACAGCACTCTGATCGGTAGAACTTGTGTAAAGAATTTTTGGTAATGTAGTACCTCTTCATTAGTCTTTTAATGGGCAATTATCATACTCACTATGGCAAACATGAATGGGAATTTTACCTGTGGAGCCCTCCGTGCCAGCCCTGTGCCTGTTTTAATGTTTATTTGTGCATGAGGGATGTCGTGCGTGTTTGTGTGCTGAAGGTAGACAAGTGAAGGGTCACATGTGGGGTTTTCTACGGAGCAGCACAGGAGCCTTCAGGAAAACCAGCAGCTGATTTGAACAGAGAGGAGCAGATAGTCGTGGAGCATGGCTGCAACAAGCACTGCTTTAAAGGAATGGACAGGCCAGTTTTCACTCGTTTCACTCTGTGACTTTTAGTGTGCTGAGTTCAGGGATGGAAACTGCAAGGCGCTGGCTTCCACTGGATCTTCAACAGAGTCACAGCTTTTTTCACTACAGCCGTGCAAAAGTGCCTCATTTGAGCAGCTTCGTGGCATTTGTTTTTCTGCACGTGCACTGATTTCAGTGTACAGTAGGGCTGGGAACCAAAACCAACTGAATTAAACTGGTAAAGTGTCTGTGAGAATTAGGCGCTACGTCTAGGCACCTGCTCTGTTTGGCTTGCAGAGCGTAACCCACTTGAGACGCAGAGCCGAGGTGCAGGCCGAGAAAGAGAGACGAAGGCTCTGCCTGTCGCAGTATTTGTAGCAGCCATACTGCCAGACCAGCTGTCCACTGGAATGTGACAGTGTTCAGATGTTCAGATTAAACTTCTACCAACTTTTTTGTACATTTTGCACATATTTTTAATTTGCATTTTATTGTTATTTGGGAAAAAATAAAATATACACACACATAGATAATAAGCAAGGTTGTAACCTGCAAAATCGAGATATTTGGCTTTATTTTATTTATCAAATGAAAAGACATGGAGAAAAAAATGGAGCACTTAAGGTACCAAAAACGTACCACTACGGTCAGGGTCACAAGGCCACGGTATCTGGCAGACACCCAAATTTTACCAGCCACTCAGACTTTTACCACATTTTTTCTTTCTCTCTTTTCAATAAAAAACATCGACAGCGGGCATTCTGTGTGCCTGCAGAGCGACTCGTGGTCCTGAAATGTTTGTGGAAGTTTAAATACTTGTGTCTGCAGCTGCATTCAGACGCCGTTCACAAAAACATTTCATCGTGTCAGTTCAGCATCACTGATCATCACTGATCAAGTGAATTTTCTCTAAAAGGGTTAATTCCTTCCAGATGTTTTGTCCCAAGAAAAATGACTTTAACTGGCCCTTACCTGAGATCTTGTCACAGTTGTTCAGTTGCTTAACACAGTTAGGAAAGCAAAGTAAAAAGGTAAAAACTACTTCATATAAATACACAGTATGTAAATAGATGTGCAAGACAGATTAACAGAATTCAAACAGTAAACTGACCGTAACGTGCACGGGAAGGACAGAGCTTTGACAACATCCTCCTCTCCAGCCCGGGCTGAGCTGGCCCCCTCAGTCAGGTTGGTCAGTCTGTTGGTTTGGTCCGCCTCCGGCAGCAGACCTCAGTGTAGAGACTGACCACAGTCTGATAGAACATGGACGGCATGGCACCACGGACGTCCAAGGACTGGAGCCTCTGCAGCTGGCCACCGTGTCTGGTGGGCTAAAATATCGACCCGCCACTGCAAATATTTACTTGTATTTGGCGGGTGGCGGGGGCTCCTTTGCCACCCTGGTTCTGTTACCGGTATTGAGCTCCAGGTACTGGTCTTGTTGTGGGTGCCCAGCCCTAGTGCACGCTGTAAATCTGTCTGACTGATTTTTCACATTCAGCTCCTGCCAAAGTTGAGCCACTTGGGAATCTGCTGCAGTTTCCAGTCCTGTTTGCAGTAGCCCTAACCTTGCATGGGACGGGTTCCCTTTAGTTTGAGTTAGCTAGCTAGCCCTTTGGCATGAGTGAGGTTGGCACTGCGCAAAAGGCTAAGTGCTTCATGGATGGCCAACTATTTGCAATTCCTTTCTGTGTCCTGTACAACAACTAGGAGTACTTGCAAGTGACAGTCTAAAAAAATCAGTCTGAGTATAGTTGCTTAAAATTTCTTTGACATAATTTTGACCTTTGCTAATTTACATATACAAGCCTTCCTAAGACCAGACTGTGTGTGTGTGTGTGTGTCCAGTAGTTTAGCAGTTTCTACTGCATTGTGTGATATTAACTGAAGTTTGGTGTCTTCAGGTCTTGTATGGTAGAAGAGTCGGGTACCCTGGAGTCCCAGCTGGAGGCCACCAAGGTAACCATCACTGTCACTCTGTGCATGTCCACGCTCCCAGACTCAGCTGTTACCTACAAGCTGCACTGTGTTTTTGAACGGCCTTAATGCATAACACTGCAGTGACAGGACAAACAGAGTTTCAAAACACCTTGTGCTTGTTTGTTCACCCCTTTCCCTGTGTGTTTGTGTAGCGTAAGCACCAGGAGATCCGGGCCATGCGCAGCCAGCTGAAGAAGATAGAGGACTTGGGTGCGGCCATGGAGGAGGCGCTGATTTTAGACAACAAATACACTGAGCACAGTACAGTGGGCCTGGCCCAACAGTGGGACCAGCTGGACCAACTTGGAATGAGAATGCAACACAACCTGGAGCAGCAGATACAGGCCAGGTACACACACACACACACACACATTTAATACTGTACATAATCACGACTTTGTATTGCTTACTTTGTATAGTAGGCAAAACATTCTATAAAAAGCATTTCTTAGGTATATTGACACATTTAGATTATTAATAAATGTACATAGTGATGAATAATATAAATAATATTGCTCATTTAAAATTGATCCTTTGGAATTTTAAATTGTTCTGCTGTTGATCCTTGAGCTGAATGTAGCCTCCCACTCTAGAAAGGAGTAAATGTTCCCTTGGTTACCAATGGGGATGCAAATAAACCCTAAACAATGCTGCTTCTCGTCTGCAGGAACACGACTGGAGTAACAGAAGAAGCCCTGAAGGAGTTCAGCATGATGTTCAAGTAAGCAGCTTTGACTTCCACTCGGCAGCTACTGCTTTTAAACAGACTTCACTGTGGCCTGTGGTCTAACCTCATCCTAACGGGGTTGTTTTCCGTGGCTCGCAGGCACTTCGACAAAGAGAAGTCAGGCCGTCTGAACCACCAAGAATTCAAGTCGTGTCTGCGCTCGCTGGGCTACGACCTGCCCATGGTGGAGGAGGGCGAACCAGACCCGGAGTTCGAGTCCATCCTAGACACCGTGGATCCCAACAGGTGAGTGAACACGGTGACAGACGACAGGAATTCCCAGGGCTGACAACTAACACCAGAGCAGTGGTCTTAATTGCAACAAGTGTGCAGCTTGAAAGTTTCCTGTGGGAGTTCAGTCACAGTTAAGTGCCTTAATGTGCCTTCTTCAGTGCCAGCAGTGAAGAAACATCCTGGTTATCGACCCTCTGCAACCAGTTGTGTCCGCTTTATTTTCTTAAATAGCGTTGTTTTTTTTAACTGACTAATACCAAAAGGAGTCACCCTCAACACAAAGAGGTTTCAAGGTGTAAAGTTATGTCACTGCCTATCACTACAGCTGGGCTGCACCAGCAAGGATTCATTTAATCGGTTAGTTCTAATTTGAAGAGTTCAGCAAAACCAAAATGCTTGTGGCAGGCATCTGAACACAGAAATCTCACCTCTGACCTTTTTAAATATATCATCCTTCTATAGTTGTTGTTACTATTACCAGATCAGTTTAAATTTGAGTTTCAAATTTTGGGGCAACAGGATCAAATATGTTTATAATCTATCTATAATACGTTTCCAGTTTGTTTGTAAATAGAATTTTATGTTAAACTATGATATAATTTATTTAAAAATGAATCCTTGTTGGTGCAACCCAGTGCAAGAGACAGAGGAATGTAATTGTATTTAATAAGCTGTTTCTTTTTCAAAACATTTAATCACGTTGAAATGTTGAGGTTGGCATGCTGTTGTATGTGCTTGAATATCCATGTACTGTGTGAAATGTTTTTCTAACGGTGATTGTTTTGTTTACGCAGGGATGGCAACGTGTCCTTGCAGGAGTACATGGCCTTCATGATCAGCCGCGAGACGGAGAACGTCAAGTCTAGCGAGGAGATAGAGAGCGCCTTCCGGGCCCTCAGCACCGAGAACAAGCCCTACGTCACCAAAGAAGAGCTCTACCAGGTCAGATGTGGAAACTTGACGCTTTGCGAGTTCTGCCGCCATCTAAACTTGGACGGACGATTAACGGTCTTCTTTTCCCTTTCAGAACCTGACCAAGGAGCAGGCCGACTACTGCCTGTCACACATGAAGCCCTACCTGGACAGCAAGGGACGGGAGCTGCCGTCGGCCTTCGACTTTGTCGAGTTCACTCGCTCGCTCTTCGTCAACTGATCCCTCCCCTCACCTGCCAGTGACCAATCGGGACGCGTTTTCCCTCACACACTTAAACACGAATACACGGCTGAAACTGCATGATTGTGGCACTAGGAATACTCACTACTTACAACTATCTGTACCTATCTATTTATCTAGCTCCATCCTTCACTATTTGTGCTTCTGGTGATAGCATAGTGGATCTGTCTGCATTTGAATGTGATTGTTTTAGCTGTTTTAGCTTGTGCTTTCGCTGGATTTAAGACCCTAAATAGTAACAATAATGTGACAACATCTTAATGACTGCAGTGTGCTTTTAATAAACGCTACTGGTTAGAACTGGAACCCTAAACCCTGGTGTCTTTATTGTACTTCCACACTTCTTACTTACAAAAATAGATAATAGTATTTGAAAAACAAGTAAACAACATGATACACAGCTAACATCCAGTGTGCCTGGACATTTAGTTCATTCTGCAACCTCTCTGGCCATCAGCTCCAGCTGCACGGTCTCTCTGGGGCTTTGCTCTGTCAGATCAGCACTCAGATGCCAAATGTTGACGGTGCCATCCGTTTTTCCCACAGCCAGCAGGTGAGGGTTCTGGGAGTTGAAGGCCAGGCAGGTGGCAGCTTGGTTGGCACCACCTTGGTCGATAGTGGCTGCTGGCCGCAGGGACCTCCGGCCCAGGTCAAATATCTGCACCACACCTTTCAACAGCAAACAGTTCAAAATGTAAGTCAGCAAAGCTGCGCCTGTCCCAAACTCAAGTGCACCTGTCTACACTTTGGTCTGACATCGCCAGTGAGGTATTTCAACTGTGTTGTCACAATGTACAAACTGAAAATATGGTATGTATTAACAAAATTATGTTAAAGTATCAAGACGGTCATTTAAAAGACATAAATTTCTAACACTGTTTCACACAGATAAGGGCACAGATTGTCTGGCATTTCTGTTAAAAATAAAACAATCACATTTTGTGAAGCAAATAGTTTTTCACACGTGTAGGTTTACTACAAAAACACTTCAACATCTCAACATATTGTATCAAATTTCAAACACCTGAAATATTAAAAAAATAACAATAGATAACAACAAACTGTGAATTTTGTTTTGGTACCTTGTCCGGTGGCTGCAGCAAACACCAGTGGTCTGGTTGGAGACCACCGCACATCGAACACGTAGGAGTCTGAGACCCTGACAGAGAGCAGCGGGTTGGCCTGCAGCAGAGAGTGGAGGTGGGCCAGACCATCCGTCCCCACACTGAGGAACAGGTTCCTTCAAAAACCACAGAATACACCAGGAGAAAACCGACATGAAGGTCTACTTGGGTCTGGGGAGAGAAACTGCTTTACACCAAGTTTGCTACGTCAGCTCATATCGACTGCTTATGACCAGAGTTGGATTCAATTTGTCAATTTTCATGCAAAAATATTTTCATGCGTCTGCAGAGGCATAATACATTCACTTGAGAACACATTTTGGCATTTTTCTGAGTGAGAATTTTCTCAGAATTCCAAGAAACTTTAATAGAAATCTGAGATAATTATCTCATTAATCCAGAAAAACAGTACAGGGTAGAAATCCTCTGAAACAGCATGAAGACCATCATGTCAAACCAGGGTGAAAAGTGCTGCGAGCACTGTTTACTGACACTACAGTTTTCACTGAACAATAAAACATTCAGAATTCAGCCCCACCAGAGTGGAACCTCATCAAAATGTCTCATCATTATCAACTCAAGTTAAAATTTCCCCACAGACAACCTGAGCTGATTGTGATGAGACATTTTGACTGGACCCCCACAAGTGCCTGTGCCCTTGGGACTGGGATATGAAAGGATATTTTGGTTTTTGTCAATTATGCAATTGTCTAGGTGTCATACTGGTCAAACAAATTCATAGTGGAGAGATAAAAACTTTTTTCTTTTGGGACCAAAAAATGTGGACCAATGTTTTATCATCGCTACAACACAAAAATATGTTTGAGTGATTATTTTAACATAACATTTTAATAAAAAATACAGTGGAGCATTCTTTGATCAGTATGACACCTGAACAATTCCATAATTAACACAAACCCAAATCTCTTTTTGAGCAGTGATGGGTGCAACAGGCAGCTGTCACCTGTGGAAAGGGGAGCAGTGGATGGAGTGGATGGGGCTGTTGCGAGGCCTGAAGGAGAAGACCGCCGGGGCTCTCAGCGTCACACTCTGGCCTTCGGAGGGCGCTGCAGCCAGAGTCTGGGAGGAGAAGCAGCATTTGAGCAGTAGGCCGCCCTCAGAGCCGACCAGGAAGATATCAGAGTCCCAGGGAGACAGAGCCAGGGCTGTGACACCCACATGACTGCTGCCACGGGCCTAGGGGGAACAAACATGGCTGCATTTGTCGCTCTCAACACCCTCTTACATGTCACAAGAGCAGGTTTGGGATCACAAGTAGAGGTCGGCCAGTTTGTCAGTTTGTGTTTTTAAACTATCATGGTACTGCTATTGATTTAAAGGGCTTACTACAATTGAACCACCCAGTCTCTCAAAGTTCATTTTCATATTGTAGTGGAATGAATGGGAACTAGTGGCTGGATAAACGGGTAGGAAAAATGATATCTGAGTTTTCAAATACAACTGCTCACTTTGGCAAAAGAAAAATTAAGTGTATACATTTTGTAAAAAATAGATATTATTCTTAAACATGTAAAATTACTGGTAGGATCCTTTCACTAGCATCACCAAGTGATGCTCATGTTGGTTATGGATTTTGAAATAAAACATTCTGATATCAGAATGTTTCATCAAATCATAACCTGGGCACCCTATACGTGACTTTGCTTCACAGCCTCAACCAAACCTTGTAGTTTGAGTGGCTGCTGTGAGGAACCTGCTGGCGGACTAAGGCGTAGCCGGCGCTCAGGACAAAGCCGCCTTGGTCTGGATCCAGCGTCCAGAGCAGCACCCTTCCTCCTGAACTGGCACTCAGCACCCCAAACTCTCCTCTCTTCTGGAGGGGCACCCAGTCAACCTACACAACACACATTCAGAGGAGGTTGTTTTAATCCTCCAGTTAACAGAAATAAATCACAGAACGTCTTGTTCCCGTTCATTTCCAGTGCACTTTGTTGATATTAGTAAGTTGAATATGAAATTACTGAATATGAATCAATTTAAAGCTTTTTAAGACCTTTTAAAGACAGTTTGCAATTAGATGTGATTATTAGGCAGATTTCTTTTTCTTATTCAAATAATATTTCCAGGTATCAAGGTAAATACTATGTATGGTTGGTTTTTAATTTGATTATTCTATGAACTATTGTTCATAGAATTTTGTCCTTTTAGATTAGATAGTACAGTAGCACTGTAATAAATCTAAGTGGCAGGGTTCAAAGGCCTCTGAAATAGGATTTAGACCACAGAACACTGAAAATTTCCACTGAAAGCAAACTACCCAATAAAAATATAATAAACAACTGTTAACTGGCCTGATAAACTGGCTCTCTATGACTGTCTGCAGACATCCCAGTTTGGGCCATCACAGGGTCCTGTGTGTGACTGGTGTCCCAAACCACCACCTCTCCAGTGTAGAGACCCCCTGTGGCCACAGCAACACAGAAAACACTTCACTCACCAACCCAGATAACAAACATTCTGCATGTGGACGGTGGGACAAACGGACATGATAGAGGACGGCTCAGTGATCAACAGAAAAATAGAAAATCCCAAACTCGGACTGTACCTGCAATGAGGGAGGGCTGGTTAGGGTGAAAGGAGAGAGCAGTGACTGTAGTGGGAACATCAATGACCAAATCAGGTTGTTTGGGGTTCAGGCCTCGACGGTCCAGATTCCAAGTACAAACATGTGACTTCTCAGTGCCCCAGTCTCCTTCATCAATACTGCAAACCAGAAACACACTCAGCCGAGTGACTTACTGCTCAGTGATGGTAGGAATGAAAAGGATTAGGACCACTCAAAAAAAAATTCTGACATCCATCACAGAATTCTGAGGAAAAGACAGAGGCACAGTGTCCATTGTGAGGTTCCTCTCAGAGCTCTGTTTATTTTGTGTGGCCCTAATGCTCTTCCATGTCTTCCATATACAATACTCCTATATCCATGTGCAGTGCACTCTGTTTCTCATGAATCTTTTCTGTCATTTGAAACTTATGAAAGACTGAAATGGAACTTGATCCTCAGTTTTCAAACAGTTTCTATAGTTTCTTCATACATTATATTATGTAGAACTCAAACGTACCGGCCATAGGCACAGGCAATAACTGAACCTGTACAACTCCAGGATATGCTGGTTACATGAAGACTTCTTTCTTGAGCACTGGGATGTTGAAGGCGATGTCGGCATGAAACCTCCAAAAAAAATGAACAAGATCATTTCCACTAAGAAGGGCGAAACAACCAAGGCCAAATCATCAATTCACAAACAAGTAGAAACATTAATCTACCCTAAAACCAAATTCATGAATTCTCCTTTTGCTTGGAAAGCAAATGTTAGCATGTTGAATCTGTGAAACAGCACTAACATCAGTAACAATATGATATACACAAGACAGACATGAGTTTGAATTGCTCGCCCTGCTTACCAGCTGGCTTTGATCCTCCCAGTTCACCTGGTATCCATCAAAGGCATGACTCCTGGCATTCTTGACCAGCTCCTTGATGACCCTGTCTTCAACCTGACGGAGGAAGTCCCTCAGGCCAGGTGGCTCTGGCTCCTCATGCTGGAGGAGCTGCTCTGTGACATGGTCCTGTGGCTCAGTCTGTGTGCTGCTGACGGCAGTGGACACAGTCTGGACCTCAGCATCGGTACTGTGCAGCGCTCTGGTTTGGCAGCCTCTCTGAAACACCAGTGGACCCATTAAACTATGTACCTTCTTTACTATGGACATAAACAACATCTACAAACTGTCTAAATTTCAAGCTGCTACAAAAAGACTCCAGCACACTCTCTAGGTTGCACTGATATATTTATTTTGCATGCAATATACTGTTTCTAGTTTGTGGTGTGCACATTTTAATTACTCCGTAGATGTCAGTATGTTAAAGTTTTTGTTCTGTTTAGTTATTCTCTGTTGTGCTTTGAGTTACCTCAGTTCATGGTGTGTGGTCCGGGTAAAAGAGGAGCCAATATGCACAGCTGCCCTGAATCCCTGAGTGGAGTAGCTGGGAGACACCAACTGTGGGGGGGGTCTCTATAGTTATTTCGATTTATAGTTATTGTTTAGATGTTGACTAAGTTTGTTAATATTACTAAGTATGTTATGGTATATAGTTATTTCTGTACTTTCTTAAATCTAGCCATTGGTTTAATGTACTTTGCTTAGTTTAGTTGGTCTTTGTCTAAGAGTATTTAAGCTCCCCTGTGTGTCTTGTAGTTGGGTTGGTTTCTCTTCTGCTCAGTTAGGTTGTCATTTTCTTGAGTCAAGTGCTGTTCAGTTGACCTCATCTACAGAATTTCTGTTAAGTATCTTTGTTTTGAACTGTGTTGTACATTTTTTGCATTTGAGTGAATAAATGTCCTAATTTTCCTAACTAAAACCTGTGATTCCTCCTGCCAGCTTGCTTGGTAGGAGTAGCACTTTGAATTACCTTGTGTTGAATTGTGCTATACAAATAAACTTGCCTTGCCTTGCCTTGCCTTGGTTCCTCACAGCCTTCATCAGGCAAAATTTTCAACTGCAAAATCATGTTTGGCATTTCATTTAGAGAGGTATAAAGCCTAAATTGTCCACTAGAATTTGGGTGTAATGCTCTAAAACAAAACCTTTAGTCTGAATGACTTGCCATCTGAATGTCTGTTGATGTTAGCACTGAATGCATCCAGTCCTATAAAGACACACAAAACACTAGTTTCTCTATTCTGTGCTGTCAGACAAACAAAAACTGCTGAAATTGCTCGAAGTCAAAACATGAAGGCACTCATCTGATACACAGAAAGCCTGATAAAGTTTGCACTGTACTATGAATAAGAATATATGTGTCCCATAAAATAAGTCATGCATGTTTTTGTAGGACGCATGTACTGACATGATGCATGTCGGGAGCTATGCACTTTATGTCACACAGGTACATGTGTGACCACTTAATATTGTACACCGTGTGTAGACTTACTGTCAACTGTCTTTTGTAAAAGACATTGTGTATTGTATGTTGTATGCAGCTATATCAGCACTCTGAGCTCAAGACAAATTTCCTGCCAAGGACAATAAAGTTTATTTGATTTGATTGATGTTATAACTAAAACTATTAAACTACTGTGTCGCTGTATTTCTCTTTCAACGTAACTAATGCTACCTTCAAGTATTCCTTGTGAGCCTCTGCTTCAGAGTACATACAGTAAGTCATAACTGCAGCAGCATGTCTTATTTTCAAATACTGAAATAAAAAACACTGCTGAGGTCATTGTTGCAAGTTCAAGTTTTGTGCTTCCCTAAAACTTCTGTCATAATATGTATATATGCCCAAAACCAACAAGTAAATAAGCAATGGCACACATGTCCTAAACCCCAGATTATAAACAGCCAATATACTGATGAGAATTAAGAATAATGTCTCTACCAGAGGACAGGAGGAAATGTAATATTTGTTTTCCATTAGGAAGTCACTCTGCACCTCTTTCTCACTGGCCTTTGAGCGCAACAAGCAGAAACTTCAGTGACTTGTCTTGCACTGTACTGTTTCCGAGCAGCACCTGAATGTAGCATCAGTCATCTTACGTTAGTTCAGGTTCGTGCGAAATCAATGCAGGCTACTATGCCACGTTCACGCCACATGGTATTTGCCGTAGATAACACCTTCCCACTTATACACAGCATCCCAGTCAACGTCCAGCGGGTAATTTGTGGTTGTAAAGCCACCACATAGCCAGATGAGTGATGGCCATCCTCCACACCATTACTTTTTCAACAGCTATGTAGAATAACTCAGAAGGAGCTCAAAATCTGATGCAGGTTTATTATACCACCTTCATCACAACAAACTGAGCTAGTCCCTGGAGCAACTGATTCAAAATTTGCACGTCACCTGCTTTTATACTTTTCATCAACTCCACCTGCTGTGGGGCCAAGATTAAGATCAAACCCTCCTGCCAATTTTACCTTTAAAGTCAGTATTAAAACTTCTTAACTCAGCATGTGAACTTCTTAATCGACATTTGAATATAACGGTGTCGTATTTTTTTCTGCAAGCTCCGATATATCCGACTAGGAGGTAAAGTATCTGAAAATAACGACCGTTAAACGTCGATAAATTCAAATTTAATACTGCTGTTATCATGCATTTTTTTTACCTAACAAAACCAACTCTGCCTGTCATAAAACCTAGCACATTTTGTCAAATTACCTGGTTAATAGTGTTATATTATGTTAGCTAACGTTGGCTGGTGTTTTATAATTTATTCAGCTAAGATATCGTTGGAGAAAATGTGTTTATCATAACATACCGACTCCTGTGTCAGCTGCTGAGACTTCCTCCACTGTGACTCGATGCCCACAGAGTCCAGGACTTCGTCGGTAAACATGACAAAGACTCTGTTCAGCTCAACCTCAAGTTAAAAAACACGAATATTATCATTATCTGTGCTGCCTCTGCCGTCGACAGTTCAGTCAAAATCCCACAGCTGCACTCCTGTGGCGTGTTTTTCGTTAGGAGAGTGCTAGCTAGGTCGCTACCTAACCGCATGCTAGGGCTTAAACCGACGGTTGCCGTGGCAACAGGAGAGGCAACGGAGAAGACGTAAGGAGCGAGAGGGAAATCTCGTGTTCACTTCCGCCCACTTGGCTCTGATAGATTTTTTTTAAAGTAAATCTTTATATCAGGTCATGAATAAACAAAGAAAATAGCAGCATCACTTATTTAAAAAAAAAAAAAAAAAAAAGATGAGGCATTAGGATAATAAAACATAAAGTAGTGCAAAAGACAAAACAAACCTAACGAAAGAAAAGATGTCAAAAAAATAATGTCATTATTAAAAATGCGACTGTATGACAAGAAACTGGACAATATTGCATAGATTCATGGATAGCTTTTTTGTTTTGTAAGGAAGACATCGTTTACACGTATTGTTCCATTTCCCTCATGAATACAAAGAATGTTGATTTTTTTTGGTTGTAAATTTGCATTTGTGAATGTGGAATTTGGCAAATTTATAGGTAAAATGCTTTTTCATCTTTGAATCATCCTTGAATCTGGAAGGTTTGGCCATAAATAAATAAATAGTCAACGTTACGCTAAAGCCTGTCTTTTGACTGTATTTTCCATTTGTAACTGATGCTCTACAATGCTCACAGAAGATGTTTTCTACTGTTGTAATTTCCCGGTGACCATAATAATATTAATATTATTAACAATAATGATAATAATAATAACGCATAAGTAATTACTCATAACTTACTGCTGGTCTAATTAAAGCTTTTATCAAAGCTTCTTTATCTGGAATACACATTCTAAATCGACTTCATTGTAAAATACAAGTAGTGCATTAAGTAGTGCATGAGCCCAAACTGGTGGTGGTGGTGGTGTGTGTAAAATGTAGTTATCATTGTTTTGAATAGATTCACCACCCCTCAGTTTATGCTTTATTTGCCAGGTTGGTGCCAATGGTAGGTGTCAGAATTATGAATATGTCTATTTCCTGCTGCTGCTGCTGCTGCTGTTCAGTCGTTTTTCAGATTTCCTAAATGGGGATCTCTTTAAAATGTCTCTAAAAGTCTTTTAAATGAAGCATGTGGTGTAAAAGTACCCTGAACCTTTGACTTTTTTCATATGTTTTAAACCAGATTCCTGCTGATGTGATGGATGTGTCAGATCAGAGTTCATGTGGTTTCTCTCCCACTGAACACACTCACATCACCTCCAGCATCATCACTCCTTCAGTGTCGCCAGTGGTGGACCAAAACAAAACATGAAGGATGAGCAGCAGCAAGAAGCAAGAGGTTGCAAATTTAACAGATACATGAGCAGATAGAGGAGATGACTTGTCTGCACCAGTAATTTATTAACTGTGACAACTGAATGTCATGCAAATGGCATTTTTTGTTGTTGTTCAGCAACATACATGTTGTTAATGTGGGATCATGGTACAGACCCTTGCACACTGATGCCAGATAAGGGTTCACATATAAAGATGGATGAACAGTCGAGACAAAAAGATCAGATCTAAGGGGGAAAAAACAGAACTGGCTCTCTTTCAGCTGTGGTGTTTGACTGACTTGAGCTGTGTTGGGTTCATCATTTAATTGGACGCAATGTTATTTCAGAATAATTATTCTTGATGGCAGCTACTATCTTTCCTCCATCAGTTAGTATGTTGGGAAGAGTCAGGCCTATGGCAGGAAAAATCAGTGTTAAACCACTGCCTCTCCCTTTGCATTTTCCATTTTTAAAAAGGAATATATAAGTGAGGGGGTTTGAACGTGCTCTGGATCCCCAAGTCGACATTTAAAGTGATTTTACCCTGCAGGAACCCTGACATCAAGACATATGTTGGTCTGTGTTCAGTATAAAATGTTGTGACTGTGAAAGACATCTGAACGCAGTCTAACAGAATTTGAGGTGAATTAAATTACAGTGAAATTAATTTCTCAGGACTCCCTGGAAGCCCCTCTAGGCCCCCCGGGGGTCTCCAGACCCCACTTTGAACACCACAGCAATAACTGCATGTTAAAATGTTTAAGACTGAAGATGTACCAAGACCCTGTAAGAATTACATCATCAGGCCAGCATCAACAGTCGGACTGCATATTTTCTGCCTGTCTTTTGTAAAACAGGCATTACTGCCACCTATTGGTGGGAGGACTGCACGACAGTTTCCAAAAACATTAAGACACCATATCATAGACACATATAATTAATCTTGAAGGAATAATTTAATGTTTTTGGTTGGTGTTTTTGTTAATAATTACTTGGTTCTGACAGCAGATTGATATTTGGACGTGGCAGAATGCAGCTCAATGAAGAACTGCTTGTCAAACTGCCAGGAGATGTTGAGCGGCCTACACCTTCCTAGGTTGGAGGAGACATGAAAAAACATCCAACAAGCACAGCGGGCTTCTGTAAAAGAATTAAAAGGAAAACCTTCATGTCGTGTATTCATTATCTAAGGTGTTTTATGCGCATGAGTTTACCATTTTAGTTCAAGTATTTTATGGTCCTCACTGTACTGAAGAATCAGCCCAATGTAATGCAGAGGAGCAAACTGTGTCCCAAAAGCAGCGACACGATTCACCAATAAACAAACACTAAATCCTCAAAACCTCAGTCAGGACAAACTGTTGTTTATTTTAAAACCCACTTGCAATATGGGAGAGACTCATCTAAATCAATAATTCTTGTCAAAATACATTAAAGATCCAGTAGATAACTTTTCAATTATTGTCAGCAGTTAGAGCAAAATGTACATCCCCAGAAATTTCACATTGACAAATGTGTCAATACACACAAAATTTTCAACCCACTTTCCTGGACCCCGTTCCTGATCGTATACAAAGTCAAGCCATAGAAAACTGTGAGTGCGTGCATCAACTGAATCAGTCATCCAGTTGTCAGCTGCAACTTAAAAGTTTGGTTTTCCCCAGGTGATATTCCACAGGAAGGCCAGGCTTGAACCTGCCTGAGAATACATCATAGAAAGCTATCTACAGTCCACAAATATGCTCGCCAGTTTCACAACTTTCTGTAAATACATGTACTGAAGATAGATAATTCTTACCTTACTCTATAGCATTTCAAAAAGTGCAAGTGCATGTAACAGTTAACCACCTAATTTGTGGACTGACCACGTTTGGCCAGAGTGGTTAAGAACATAAAGCTTGATGCACGATTCCAGAGTTAACGGTAACTATGCATCGTTTAGCTGAAATGCCCAATTTGCCTTTAACTTATAATTAAATTTGAACATAACAGGATCTAGATCTGTGAAGGTCCCCTACTGGATCTTTCAACAATCTAAGACTTTTTTTTGTCCTTCAGTAGGCTTACTGTGCTGGTTTTTGTTTAGAAACTACTCCAAACATAGTGCATACATTTATTTATTGTAACAAAGCAACTGGTACACTTAATTTAATGTGAACAGGTTGTTTTCCAGTGGAACAGGAGAAATACTGTAGACTCCTTGGGAGATTCTACAGATGTCTTTTACTCTCCCATCTCAAAATGTTTAAGCCAAGCTCAATATTATAACAGTTTTTTTGTTTTGGTTTTATAAAAAAATGTAAATTTACAACTTTGTGGGTGTCTGGAAAAGAAAAACAAAAAGAAAGAAAACACAATATAATGAAAATTCAATTAACATAAATCCAAAGTTGTCAAAAACCCACATGCCCCACCACGCCACCCCATTAGATGGTGTACAATAACAACTGTCATAGCGAGATATAGATCCAAAAAATGTTTACAATGGTTGAAAGGAACAAGCTGGTGCTTTCAATCAGTTCCATTAGTACAATGAGTCACAAAGGAAAACTCAAAGTCTAGTGAGTCTTAGTACCCCCCCTCCCCCACCACTGGAGATATATTTTAATATACATTTATATATAAAAAGTGGCTAAGGATGCTATGATTAAGTTATCACTGCACCATGGCTTATTTTTATTGAACGCACAACAGAAACTGTATTTTCATATCTTACATAGAAATTGCTATTTAATTTAAACCTACATAGGATGACGTGCAGAATGCTACAAGTTTTTTTTTGTTTTGTTTTTTTATTCTTTTGCATGTCTTTGGGAGATGTAATATAAGAATGATAGGCGAGTCTTCCAGATAGCCACTGATCACCCTCCCACCCGCTGCAGACCCGCTGTGGACTACTGAACTATCTTGAGACGCT
>OMLB01064126.1:7724-28756 GCA_900302555.1 Myripristis jacobus | reverse complement strand
AAAAAAAAAAAAATGACCTTCACTTGGCATGCTTTGCCAACCATTTGTCCTTTGACAAATAGTTCAGCCTTGCTGCAGAACAGATCAAATGGGCTTTTAGACATTTTTGAAATGCTGGTAACACAACAACCTCCACAAATGTCTTACCAACTGTTCCTCCCATGTGGACGTCTCTTTGTGATTCTATGACCACTGGTTGATCAGTTTTTTTTCCATGTGGATTTCTTTGTTTTCATATTCCGGTTAAGGCGTTTCAATATGACCATCATCTGATACTAATGAGTAATAACAACCCGCTCAATTCTGATGAATTATTGAGGGATCTGCTCTGATACGTGTGGTTGTTTCTGACATTAAAGAGATTTATTCAGTTCATCCCAGCTGATAGAAATGCCACTAATCCACGCCGGTTTTGAAGACATTTTCAAAGGATTGTGTACGATTCACTTGACAAGCGGATGGAAACATCACTCGTGTGGCAGTGATTGAGAGTGAGAGTCAGTCTCCCCCTTTTCCCTCTTCTTCTATTTTTTTTTTGCTTTTGTTCTTGCATAAACCTGTTCTCTGCCCTATTATCTCTCTGCAGCCCCAGACAAGGGCCAGTGTGAGTGAAGTTACCAGTCTGCACGCTAATTAACTAATGAGGGCACAAGGAGCGAAACACTGCCCCCACCCTCTTTCTTGGTTTGACCCTGAGGTGCCCTGTATCTCGCCAACCTGATAAGCCACAGAGGGCCCTACTGGCATACTAATAGGACAGGAGCTGATATAACAAGCACAGCAGTAGTCAGCTTGGATCATCAAACGTGTCTTTTAGGTCTTGCTGCTCTGTTCTGTAAAAAAGGGGGTTTTTATCTCCTTCAGAGAAAATGTATTCAGCATGCAACTTACTGTAGATTTTAGGCAGATCTCGTCCTTTTTAGATTTTAGTAGTCCCGCAGGCGGCATCGGGTGTGTTTTCCCTGCCTCAAGTCCTCACTTCCCATAATCCGTGTTGCTTTATCTCACTGTTTCAAGGACGTCGCCGGTTTGTTTGGTTTTCGTCATTTTCCCTCATGCGTTTTTTTTGACTGAAAGAAAACTCAGCGAACGGGCCGTGGAAAGAGTCTGACTTCATCCTGCTGCTCCTGAATCTGTACTTGGGATTATGGCAGTGTTATGAGGAAACATTTTTTGAACCCTAGGGTGTCCCTGGCCCCATGGCCTTATGAGCACGCATAGCCATGAAGAACGGTTATTAGACCGGACCGACTTTGTATACATGATGCTATACCATTGCACATCCACCACCATGTGTCCCAGTTTGCACAGACGTTGTGGTTAGAGAACATCCTTTGGTTTTCTCCAAACACAAACCCATGTGGATGGAGGATAGAGGCTAATTCTCATAAGTCTGCATCAACAGAGACATGAGCCCATAGGCATACTTCAAGCACACTCTAACAGTGCAGGAAAACAGTAAAAATGCCTTTGATAACGTACGAGGTAAAAAAAAATCAAGGAGAAAAGACTCCCTTCTGTACTCATCAGGCTGCACTGCTTTCATACCCAGAGCTCCAGGTTTTGTGCTCCTGACACCAGGTTATGACAATTTTTAGATGCACAGGCTTTCCGAACGCCATAAATATAGCACCTTTAAATAATTTAGCAGCTTTTGTGCCTATTGCTCCTATAATTCAGCCACTATTTACCCTCTCTGTGACTTTGTTCCAGTGGCTGTCCTTTATGATGCAGAGGAAGGAAACGGTTTCACAGAGAATCTGAACCAGTGAGCCCAACTGCTAATGCAATTTGTTTACAAAATCGCTCAACATGATTAAATTGGTTTGAAAATACCATTGATTTGAAAATTATTCTCACAGCACCTTTTGGACAAACAAATCCACCAGGAGGTACCAGAACCTGTCATTAAACTGTATTTATCTCTATATTCCTGGACCGCGGAGATAACTAATTTTGTGTTCTTCAGCATTTTATATGATAACCTTTGGGTTCTCCCAAGAAAAGAGCATGAGTGAGATAAATGACACTAAACAGCTTTGGCTTTGTCCTCTGTCTTAACCAATTCACATGAGCTTCTCCGCTAAAAGGTCTCCTCGCGTGATAAGTGTGTGTGAAGCTGCTGTTGTGTTATCCTTCATGGGCCAGCAGCCCCATCTGAATTGTTGACAGTCGTTAAATGACCCGAGAGGCATTTTTGGCAGCAAGTGCTTGAGATAAACTTGCAGTAATAGAGGAAGTCAGAATTTCCCTTCCAGGCACCCTTGTGACAGTGCCTCCTGACTCCAGGGTTGAATGCCAATGACACATCTAAAACAATCTTCCAGACGCATGTCACTCTCGGTATGAATGTTAGCACAAGAAGGGAGCAGATAATGTGCGACCCTGTGTTGAGTTTCTTGCAGCAATCTTGAAAACAGAGCGCGCGTCACAACCAGCCTTTGGAGAAACCCCCCGTAAAAGATCGAGTTCCTCGGAGGAACTTTCACTCAAAAAAAACAAAACAACACAGTGCCTGAGCATTACTACTTTCCTCAAGTTATATATTTTAAAAACAAGGGACAGAAAATAGAAAAGTTGAAAATAACTTTTGCCCATAAGAGGTTTTGCGTGGAAAAAACAGAATGCAAATAACCGTGTGGAGCTGCCGCTGTGCAACAGACGTCTGCAGGCTACCTTATAAACAGTTAGGCTGCCTCTCTTTGCACAACATTTTCACACCGCCTTCAAACACATACCTTCAAACCACTGAGCGAAGACTAACCCGCACAAAACCTCAGAGTCAACTCGCTCTAAACAGTCTGCCAAAGGAGGATAATAAATGCCATGGAAGGTGGAAGGAGGGGAAAGTGAATCAAGCCCAAATCAGCTGAACTCCTGTTTTCCTGAGAGGAGGAGCTGACCTCCAGAGGAGACTTCGCCGTTATCGCCCCGACACGTCCGTGGCTTTCTGCTGCCGCTTGCCCTTTCGGGTCGACGAGCTCCTTTATAATTTCGTACCTTTAGAGCCCGGTAATGGGCCGTGCACCGCGGTAACACTTGTGCATGTGAAGCGTACGAGGTAGACAGAGGAAAAAAAGAGAAAACACATTGATAAAGATGTTATGGTTAAGATTTTAAAGGAACAGTTCACCCAGTTTGCAGCATTTTATATTTTTTCACTTCCCCTCCTCTAGCCGTCATGTAGGACAGTAGTGGTGCTGTCTTCCTCTCTTTGTTACTGAGTGCTGGATGCTCCAAATGCTAACTGTTAGCCTCCTGCCATTGAGGTAGACTTCCCCTCGGCTAACTCTCTACCCCAAGTCAGCATAATATTCATTTTGAGATGTCAGAAAAATCCCGCATCGACTGACCCGTGCACTTTTACACTGTATGCCACCAGGGTGGGTTTTAATGGGAAATGCGTTAGATTGCTTTACAGCAACAAGGAAGAAAAAAGAAAGCCTGTTAGAAAAGCTCGTTCTCCAGGGGCAAAACCGTTTCAACTTGATGTTCGTTTGCTCCGCCAGACTGCAAACTGCCTGTCTTCAACGCCTGTCATCAGTCCTGCTGCTTTTTGTTCTTCAAACCAGAGGAACTTGGATCAACACCAGAGAGGAGGAGGGGGAACAAATATCAGCCTTCTCTTTGTAGCAGGAAGCAGTGGAGTTTATGGGAAATGTGGTCTTCATTTTGAGAAACTCGCATTACCGCGGGTGTGAAATCAAGGATAGCGAGCTCTCATTTGTTTACGGTAATTACACAAAGAGAACAACTGGTTAATCTCCTCGACTCTGCCAGTCGTCTCAGTGGGTCCGTCAGCCCTGCGAAGCTTTGTTCAAACCCACGTATTTGAAATTCTAATACGGATCCCAGGGCTTCCAAAGACGCCAAATATGTGCCGCTGAATTCCACGGAAATGTGTGTAAAATGATGCATAAGACATCGAGATGTTTTCTGTTTTTGATGCAACGCTGCAGCCATACAACAATGGCAGCTTGGGTTTGAATATTTCACTGTGTAAGTGTGATGTCACCTCAATGAAGTGCTGCAACCAGCAGATACACAACATAGATGTGACAGTGTGATTTAATAGGGAAAAAGAGTGTTCATTTCTAACTCTGAGGCAGTTTAAAGGGGACATTTAAGGGAAAATCAGAGTTCAAGAGGTTAAAAAATGCTATGTGTAACACCTTTTGAGGCAAATAGTGCATAGTGTGCATGTCTGCCTGTGGAGCCCTTTCACCTATGGCGGAGGAGAGAGGATAACATGTGGCGTACGTCCAAGGCTCAGGCGCCACAGCCCATATTGCCCCTGCTACGCCGAATCAAACTGAGCCTGCAGTCAGGATTGGATATGGTGGAATCCATGAACGGTGCTAACCTTAAATCCGATTGAATCTTTCCAATCACTTTGCAGCCTCTGGCCACTTCTGTGCTCGTTCTGCACACCATTCCTCTGAGGACACCAAAGACACTTCTCTTGGTGAGCGAGTTTCAGTATCGTCCCCACACGGGCTCCAACGCATGCCAAAGGAGCTCTCATAGACATACCAGTGGGTGAAGTAATGAGGGGCCAGGAATGGCATTAAGAAACATAAACCACAACCACTGGGATGCGGTTGCGGGTTCATAATTGATTGGGATTCCACACTGCCTTCTTGAGATAGAATGAAACTCTTACATAATTGGGAAAGGCTCGCTAATTCACTCCTCTTGAGCCGTTTGCTTTGACCGTGCGCTGTTTGCTGTGACTCAAGCTTCAACAACTGAGACCTTGATACACAGCCCAAAAACTGACAGAACATCAATCTTTAAGCATTTATTTACAACGCCAGGGCGTCGCTGAGAGATGGCGAAAGATTTTTTCTGAAGGGGGAAGGGAGTTCTGGTAATGAGCCCTTTGCTGCACTATCTCTCTGCAGAGTGATGATACCAATCCCCTAAAAGAAGAGTTGTTCTTGCTGCTGAGACACTGTCTATCACTCACGCACAGCTGCCACTTGGATATCCTTCAGCTGCTGGTGAGACCTTAATCCATCTCCCGACTAACTCCCCTCAGTGTTAGCGCCGCGCTTCCGCAGCACATTTGTAATCTCAATCAAAGACAACGGCAAACATCGAGCAGACCACCACCGCGTGAGACGGCGCTGTCTGCTTTTTGCACGCGGACTCGGCAACAAGCTGGAAACACAGTATTACTGACACCGACAATTTACATATAAACCAATATGAACCTCGAGTGTATGTCCAGATTCGTTTCAAACTGTGCTGGCTGCTCTGTAATTAAACATTTAGACACCAGTGACAAGCCATCTGGCTGTGAGGGATGGATGTATGTGTCCGTGTGTCTAAAGAGACCAAGAGGGAATATTTTCCACAACAAAACATCATATGAGGTGATGCAACTCACTGTTGTTGCTTTTATAATGTCCTGTTCCTGATTGTTCCCATACTGACTCTTTAACATTTTTTTTTTACTTGAACATAACCGATCTAAAGAAGTATGGGAAAGTATGGAAGTGAGAGGTTTGGTTATTGATCATTGTGCAAAACCCCCAAAGAATCTCCAAGAACCATCCAAATATTCCAAGATAAGATCCAAATATGATGATATCCATCGTGATACTCTCCGAATATGACAGTCAGAGACTTCATGTTTGGATCATATCAATTATTCATTATTTTAATAATTTCCCAGTTTGGGATCAATAAAGTAAATCTATCTATCTGTCAAACTCCAGCATGGGAGCACTTTGTACCGCCAGAGTCCAGAGTTCATGTCCTCCCAGATACTGTAGATAGACACCAGCACGTAGAGATATGCCATAGATACACTCAGTTTTCTTGAAAAATATTGAGCTTGGATATTTCCAGACATGACATATGGTCATATTTGGAACGAATACATAACAAAAAAATAAGATATATCTGGTATCATAATATAATATAGGTCCTAAGGATGTTTACTGAGTCCATATTTGACCGGATATACCAACAAAACTCCACATTCTCCAGTGAATCTCGGAGATATCCTATTGAATATTCCTGGATTCAGACCCTTTTTGTGCAGTGGATCTTCATGTTAAATATTCTACATGATGAATCCACAGGTAAATGGGTGGAAAAATTGTTCTGGTGGATTATATATGTGGAAATCATGATGTAAAATGTAATCAAATTAATGTAATCCCCAAAAATGTTGCTTGAAAAGAGCTCAAACTTTAGACAAACTAAGTGGGAAAATGGCACCATGGCACTTTTTAGATTTTGAAGAATGACATGTGCAATATGTAGTTGATGTATTTTTATGATTTTTGCACAGATAATGCATATTTTCTTCATCCAAATAAAGAAATAAACAGTGGTCGTGGAGCAGAGAACTTAAATTCTCTTCTCAAATGCACTAAACTTGGACCGGCACGTGACGGGTTAACGCATGATCAAAAGAAAGCATGTACGCCACTCTCTGCTCAACACTGAAAATCAAACTTAATCAGATGCAGCAGTGCTCTCGAGGGCTTGTTTGCTCCAATTTTCATAACTACCTAAATCGTCATATCAATAATAGTCCTCTCTGCTGGGCTGGTGTTCCACTAATGCCGTGCTGATCTTTTAAAGTCTCCGAGAATCGATGTTACTCAATAAAGCTGAAAAGGTTTTTGCCATCACATTCTTTTTTTTTTTTTTTTTCCATCTTCGCTGAGTGAACTACTGTGCCACCCTGCTGCACAATCAACACTGAAATTGTACGAAATCTAAAAAAAAAAGAAATAAGAAAATGGAAAAATTGGTAAACCCAATGACATACTAATTATGCTCTCTGTCAAATGTATAAGTCCATGTTACTAAGAGTTATTATGATGAGTTATTTAAGCCGGTGGGAGGTGCGAGGAGGTAATGGTTATCAGGGAAAGAAGATGCTACTGGGACGCCTCGCCACAGCCGGTGCAGGTGGGTGCTGCTGTGTGTGTGTGTGTGTGTGTGTGTGTGTACGCTGAAGCTTTACAGGGGGATTGCTTCATTACAAACAAGCCAGGAGGCAGAAGATTTTCAAAGTTTAGTGCAAATTGAACTTTCCCATCCAGCCAGCCATTGTCGTCCTGCTTATCAACTAGTTCCACTCGATGAGGAGGAGCAGCAGCTCCACACCGCTGAGCTCCTCAACTTGTCAAACTTGCAGCAAACAACAAAAACAAAAAAAACTTGTTTCAGCCGTTTTTTTTTGTTTTTTTTTTATCCGTGACCTCATTCTTTCCATCACTCCACCTAAAGCGCGTGACCACCGGTTTGTGTTGGAATCGAGGAGCGTTTCCAGATGGAAGTCAAACACGAGCGATCTTGAAAGATGAGCTGGCTGTGTGTGATTAAAAAGGACCAGACCAGTGATTTTCAATGTTTGGCCCGTTTACTACAATTTACCCACGTTCTGAAATTGCAGCAAATCATTTTTACAAATCATGTGGGTGCACTAAAGATTTCACAGCATATCATCAAAATCCCTCCATTTCCAAATTTGAATTTTTGAGTTGAAACAGCCACCTTGCAATGTTCTGCCTCTGCGGTTAACAAAGTCATCAACATTCATAAAACCACAGAAAATGATAATTAGCTGTGTGGAGCAAAACGTTTTCTAGGTGACTGTTTTCCACCGAGGGGCCATGTCACTGCGCCCATTTTCAAATCATCAAAACACAACAGTGCTGCTGCTTTTTAGGAAAGCTAACGTGGACAGTGATTATCATGCTGATGAAATACTGCTGTGGAGAAAGTTTGAAGTCTCTGAAAGTTCATTTATGGAAAAATTAATATGGATAAAAGGTAGAAAAATGATATGGCAGCTCTAAAATACACTTTGGAAAAAGATACGCAGAAATGTGAAATGCCTTTAGAAGTTTTGTAGATGTTTTGCTACACATGCAAAGTCACTGGTATGGTCGTCGCCTTGACAAAGGGAAAACCAAGATCTTGCCATGTCTGTTCATGTCAGATGAGACAAACTTTGGTGCTTTTTGCGACAACAGGAACTCACTTCACAATTCAACGGATCATTTTCATGGCCGTGTTCAGACTGCAGGCAAATCGGATTTGTTCCTCTAATCCAATCTTTAAGACAGACTGTCTGCGCTGTTATTTGCAAGTGATCAGATCGGATTTGTGTGGTCCAGAGATCACCAACCTATCTGCACGGGTTGCTATGGTAACGACGTAGGTGTCAGTCTCCGCACGCTGGAGGTGAGACTTATCAGCACGCAGGCATGGGGAATGGAGATCCGTCATCTCGCTGCTGTCAAGTCGCGGTGCAGGACGTCGCCGTCGCATTAGACAAATGAGGTGATGGAGGGGGCTGACATTAATTGACGTATCCATGGTAACAGCAGCAGCTGTCATCACTTTGAACTGACGCTGTCGTTGTTGTGTGTCGTGTCGCGAGTGTTGTAGCAGACACTTTGAAATCCTATCTGAGCGTCCAGAGCGTCCGGACTCAGTTGCATATTTACAAATCCGACTGGAATTGAAACCACCTTCAAATGTGGCTTGGAACTGAACTGCAAAAATCACATTCTATTTTTGTTTTGTTTTGTTTTGTTTTGTTTTCTAAAATCAGTCTGGATACAATGTGGATATGAGATCCACAGATCAACAGATTTGGGATGGCAGTCTGAACAAGGCCTATAAAACGTTAAAAGCAGTAACTGAAGACAGCATGATGAAATAAAATGGTCCAAGGTTAGCTAAGCTATTCCATGCTGTTAACCGCACCCGCTTTAAAGTACTGGAATAAATCTTTACTCAGTCAATGTCCAATATTTCAGGGCTTCCAGTGTAGCTACTGGCGCCTCGCCTCCATTTCCGTTCCTTGTATGGCGCGAGTACAGTTTCTCCACACAATACACAAACATTGATCCTATTTGTCCTCTTTGACATTCAGATGACAAGTCCTCACCTGATGTTGATCTCCGCACTGTCGATTGATCTTTTTTTATCTATATAAATATGTATGTATGTATGCACAAGGTCAGACCTTGTAGCCGGGGCGGGAGGCCGATGCAGAAATGACACAAGCATCATTTCAAATTACTATAACATGAAGAGAAAGTGGCAAAAAAAAAAATATATTGATCTCACGGCAACTCAACAGCATTTCATCAACTGCTGTATTATAGAAAACACCCAGTGCTGCGGCAAGAGACCCTCACCAGTTACTGCTTTATGTGAGAGAATCGCTTCATCAGCCTCAGTGTGGAGATGCAGTCCGTACACTGACCATGCCTTCCCACAAATCCTCACAATCACGGAGTTAAAACACTACTCTGCAAAGCATATCCCTCAATTATTCTGTAGTTCAAGGGTTTAAATTAGCTTGCTGAACACAGTAGTATGATGAACTTAAGCTCGTTAAGCCATTGACAACTGAACTGAATGGAGCTGTATCAAGAGCATTAGCGCCATGTCAACTTCATTAGCCATGCAGCTGTACTTAACTTTTGTGTAATCAGTGTGGCCGCAGCAGTTTATTCCCGTCATTATTATCCAAGGAGATCCTCTCCGAATGCCTTTGCCTTAAAATCAACTTTGCTAGCACTCACCATGGAGGAAGAAATATGGAGTATGTATTCCGCATGAAATATATGCTAACTAATTTATGACGGTGCTTAAAGCACATTAGGCACATATTTCCTCGTTCTCCCAGCCCCACAACCATTCCACCCCATCACCCTATAAATTTGTCTGGTTTAGAAATGAGTATGAACACTGAAATTGCGTAACTCCCTCACTTGGCTAAAGAATCTGCTGTTTGAACCTCAACAGATGGCTGCTGGGCATCGTGTTCAGCAGCCGTCTATTGAAGGGGGAGGCGGGGGGGTGGACGGGAGGACAGACAGACAGACAGACAGACAGACAGACAGAATAGATGGCTTCTCTGGTTTTCTGGTGAGGCGAGTTGTGATCTGCAAGTAATCTGGCAAGCCTGAGATATGGAGAGAAGAGGAGAAAGAGACAGTCTGAATCCCCGTATTCAATCAAAGGAGATTCTGTCACTGACAGATTCTATTTTAATTGGATTTCTCTTCCCAGTTCTTTTCGGGATAAATCTTCCTCAAAAACGACACCTGATCTGACACTTGTCATCATCAACAAAGGCCCGAGACACGTCTATGAAAATTGGTGATAACCCGAGCCCCTGCTCAAAATGCACAGCGCTCTGAAGCTTCTTGATTGTCCTTTAACGCAGGAGCCAAGAAACAGGCTCCTTTGATTTATTTTTTTTGTGCTTGTTGCCCTCTTTATTCTACGGCGGTCGCATTTTCCATTATCTTCTCGAATCTCTTCGTAATCAGAGAGAGATGCTACTTCAAGAAAATCATCGGACATGAAACGTTACTTGAATGAATCTTTTTTTTAGTCCAATCTTCTTTTTTTCCATTGTCATTGAAATAATTTTTTCATGTGCTCCTGAAAAACGGATCAACCTTCCCGCCTCCTCCTGATAGCAAAGCCCATCTCGGGACTAAGGGAGATCAAGTAATGAAGCGGAAAATGAACGACGGTGAGACATGTTTCCTCAACCTGCGTTAATTAGTCTAATGTGCTTCCGTTTTTAATGGCCAACAGCTGAAATCAGAGACCAATCGGAGGCAGTGAATGCATCACAGTTTACACAGACGGTGATAACTGCAAAAACAACTGATGGAAAAAATATGGATGTCGATAAATAGCCAATAAATGTCAGCTGAACAAAGATGCTGTCACTAAGGCAGGAGCTACAATTACTAGGAATATTCCAGCACTCCAAGTTTTTATAGATGTTGGTGTGATGACCTGCAGCGATGTTGAAATCTGCCATAAACATTGCCTGAGGGGGGGTCATTTTGAATGAGATATTTCCGAGCTGAAAACTGCAGTGGTGCAACTAATTCAAGCAAACTGAACCTCCCACTTGGAGTTTCCCAACCAAGCTCATTATCCAAGTTTGACAGCACCTCCTCCAGTGTTTGGCCAGTCATCCCTCACTCAGCCGGCTCACTCAAATGCAGTACAAGCCTATGCACTGAGACAAATGCTTTCCATAAATCATCAAAGCAGAGGACAACGGGGAGACACCAAACCGCTGTCGGTGGTCAATCAAGCTGAATTCTGTGTGGGGGCGAAATCGATTTTATTGTTGCATACAACTCCAAACAAAAACGTCTTCCTCTCAAACCCACTTCAAAGCCAGCAGCGCGGTGCTGAACCAGTCGTTTATTTGTGTTTGCCATTTTTAGTATACATAAGCCATATACTTAATGAGTCACATTTTTTAAGGAATGTCAGCCCACGTCAACGGCAGGAGGCTAACGGTTCACATTTGGAGCAGGAAAAATACAGTTATAAACGGTAATATGCATCATCCATGTACACTGGTTTTAGAAAACGACACTTGCAAGGTGATTTTAACCCTCTGAGTGGATTAAAGCAGTTATTTTTAAGAGTGTCAGCCGGGGGGAAGTCGACCTCAATGGCAGGAGGCTAACAGTTAGCATTTGGAGCATCCAGCCAGTATCCAGCACTCAGTAACAATGAGAGGAAGATAGCACCACTACTGTCCTACAGCACAGCGAAGATGGAGTGATTTAATATCACATTTTTCAAACTAGGTGTACTGTCCCTTTAAAAAAAAATAGCAATTATGCATATATCAGTTAGATAACTACTACTATTACTTTTACTAGTGCTTTTGTAGCCACATAAGACAGACAAGCAGAATCAATAAAGTGAAAAACTGGTAAAGGTGCACTGTGCAGAAGTGCCGAGGCCGGTTTAAATAGCAGCCTTTACACTCAACACACAGAAAATGTGGAATAAGCATGTAATTTATCAGTGAGTCAGGCCAATGACGAGAATCGTATAGCCTCCACCACTGAATTACGTGCTTATTCCTTGTTATATGTCGATTGAGTCTAAAGGGTCCTCACTTAAATCAACACTCTAATGTGGGTATGATGACCAAGCATGGAGAGGAAAGGAACAGAACGGCTGTGAACTGCATCTCTTTGCTGTAACGCAGCTTTCAAAACAAACCAGGAAAAAACAATATTTATACCAAATCATGATGTTGTGATATTGATGGTCCCAGCCTGTATGCAGCCTCATGGTAGAGCCCCACAGAGCATCATGTAAACCTGAGGGGGTGGGGTTGGCCGCTGTTCATGAAACACATGCTGGGATATCGCGAATGTTTTCATCTCCCCAAAGCATACAGTAAAATCTGTTGGTGGTTCAAAGACACACCAACACTGTCAGGATGCATAAGGGAGACGGGGGCTGAGGATATTAATGGAACGGCCATATGGATCGCCCGGCGAAATAGGAGCATCTTTTACGAATGGCAGTGTCCTTGTCTCGCTAAATATGTTAACACAGTCCGTCTGTCATCTGGTGTGGCTGGGAGTCAAACTGGTGACAGTGCCCTTGACTGGGGGCTATGTGAGGGGCCTCTGGCGCTCCGCTGTCATGTCATATGGAAGACCCTCACGCTGCCCCTTACATCCTTGGGCTGCACGCTATAGTAAATGAAATGGCTCAAGTGAATTCATGAATATCAACGAGGAGAGTTGACTGTGGTAATTCCCTCAGCCCCGTCTCACTGACAGAAACAAGTAGGCCAATACCAAACCTGTATTTTGCATTTCAAGCTTACTGACAATGTATAAGTGTGTCTGCGAGTGCCTTCCTCAAAATGCGGTGAAGCCTTTTTCCATCTGAATGCGCCACAATGCGGGGATCATCCGGACTTTTTGCTAATTTGCTCAAAGGGGAAGAGATAACGTCATTGTCATTCTTTGTGGATGGATAACAGTGGGTGGGTGACAGGAATATCAAAGATTATCAGTGTAAAATGAGGTGATTCAGAAACCCGTGAGATTCTTCCAGATTTGTGCAGGAGGGGGAAATCCGATTGTTTCAGAACAAGCATAAGCCTCCGCGCGGCGAGCGAGTAGCGATGACTGAACTCTCATTTCCTAGGATTCAATAGAAACTCACAGGACGGAAGAATACAATCTCAACAGTGTCAACCAGAGACAAAACAAATAGATAGGGAGGGGGGGCGTGTGTGTGTGTGTGTAGACAGCAAATGAAATCAGATTCCCGCTCCACTTCTCTATCCCACCGCATCTCATTTTCAATGCAGGCATCCCATGGTGAAATTGCAATCCGTCAGTGGATGGTGTCATGTGCCTATCCTAATGACACACTTGGCATACTGATGATTCCCATCTGTATCCTTGTGCATCCAACAGAGTGAATGTGCCGGTAACCCATACATTATTTAACGATCTGAATGGAGAAAAAGATTGGTAAAAATAACATGTCTCTGTAGTCCAGCTGGATGCTGAGACACTCTATTATACCATTTTCCCCCCTCAGATTGTTAAATAATGTATGTACATAAGACAGCAGGGAGGGAATACAAGATCCAGCGCCAAGAAAGGAGTACAGAGGATGGGAGCAGAGATGGAGAGAGAGAGAGAGGGAGGAGAATGAGGAGTAACAGTGGCGGCTGCAGCCCAGTGCTGCTGGTGTGGGAAAAAAAGAGTTACCTTGCCCTTGAAAAAGGAGGACAAGCAACCAGAACTAGGCTGACTCGCGTTCCCGAGTGAGCGAGCACATATAGCGGCACTGACTCACATACAGGCCCAGCTCATCATATCCGCTTTTCAGCCATATTTTCTGCTGCGTACAGTCGCCGGGAAGTACAGTCTCAGGTACTGGCACTTCATGTACTTCTACTTTGTGAGACTTTGTACTTTTACTGCACTGCATTCCAAAAGGAAAAATTAGTGTACTTTTTACTACACTATATTTATACTTATTTTGCAGTATAAGCCTTAATATGCAAAACTTAAAGGGACACTTCACCCATTTTGAAAAAAATAATAAAAATAACTTCCCCTCAGCTGGCTGGATGCTCCAAATGCTAACTATTAGCCTCCTGCCATTGAAGTGGACTCCCCCCACTTTAATACCACTTTAATCCTAGATGGTTTAACATCACTTTACAAAAGATCCGGTAACTTCTGCGCTCCCTGCCAGAGGAGCGGCAGCCACCAAAGAGACATCAAACACATGCACACATGTTGGAGGACAAAATAACAACTTTCTCCAACTCAAACTTTGTTATTTTTTTAGGAATGTTAGCCGGGGGGAAGTCCAACTCAATGGCAGGAGGCTAACAGTTAGCATTTGGAGAGTCCAGCCAGTATCCAGCACTCAGTAACACTGAGAGGAAGACAGCAGCACTACTGTCCTACATTACAGCTGGGAGAGAAGTAATATCAAAGTTTGCAAAATGGGTGAACTCTCCCTTTAAATATGATGTTAGCGCGCAAACAAGCAAGTGCAAAAGTAGATAACGCAATGAAAGTGATACACTAGAGTACTTCTAACAGGTTAATCCATCAAGAGCCATTCTTCAGATCAAGCGTTTTTACTTTTCATCCTCAAGCACATTCTACTGCGAAGACCTCAATTCTTTTTACTTGAGTGAAACTTTGACTGCAGGGCTTTGTCTTTTAATGGAGTATTTTTTTTTTCTTTCTCCAACACGTTATTGCTACTTTTACTTGCATAAGGGTTTGAGTACTTTTTCCACTGCTGACTGTGTATAATTAGCATCTGTTTTTTCCTCAAACTGTGAAGACAGGGCCATGTAACCAAGCTCTCATCCTAATTAGTGAGGGGAGAAGACTTCATCAATAACTGCTACCATGTGCATCAAAGAACAGGCAATTTGAATTCATTAGAGAGTTTAATTAGGTGTTGGAGACCTCATACTGTTTTGCCCGTTAAACCTATGCCATACAATTATATTATTTCGCTGACTGCAGACTTTTCTAATTCTTCTAATCAACACATGAATCGTGCACCTTAGTGTCAAGAGGACATGCGGCGTTGCAGCTTCAGTTACCCGCTGCACCAAAATGTAGTCAGCTGAACCAGAGATAAGACGCAGCGGAGACCCGGAGACAGCAACCAATTCTGGTGTATCGAGATCCACAAAGTACCTTCCCCACAAGCATATGCACATGCATCCAGCTATGAGCACACACCCAGCCTCTCAATATGCAGCGACTCAAGCCATATAAACACATTTAAATACAAACGCCCTCTGTTGCCCCTGAAGCCGACTCTTCTGCAATTGCCTGCCTCATCTCGTCACTCTGGAGTTTTGCAGGCCTAACCTCGACCGTCTCCCTTGGCCGGTGTTATCAACGAGGCCCCGCGCTATCTCATTGCTCTTCCTCATGGGGTAGTTGCAATAAATTTACCAGTTAGCATGCACTGTGCCTTAAGGGGATAACTGGACATTTTGAATTTTAGTTGGGCTATTTTTCATAACCAGGCACTTGTCATGTGGCGGGGAGGGGGGACAGCTCCGTCCTCCTGTTTCCCTAAAATGGCTTGTTAGCCTTCCAAGGGAGTCCAAGGGAGACATAAAATGTAAAATATGAAATGTCACAATGTATTTTTTGGTGTGTGTTAATCAGTGAGATCCTTGTTATTGTGTATTTCGTCTCTATCTTTAGTCCTAAGTAGTCTTGTAGAGTTAAAGTGATAGCTGAGCTTCTGATAATGTAATGGTATTCGCTTCTCCAAGTTTGAGCCATCTGAGCGCTTCACCAGGATGGTTTGTCGCCAAATTGAATAAAAAGGATCTGGTCCAGCAAAACAACTGAATTTTGAGTGGTGACGCAAAGCTGGGAAAAAAAAACATTTTGAAAGAAGCACAACGACACACTTTGGTTTGGGATTCGTTATCGATGCTAACCCTAACCCTTTGTTTCAGTATCGCTGTGCAATGTCCTCACCTACCAGGTTTGTTAATAAACATACAACACTGAGGGTAGCTGTGGCGTAGTGATACAGAAATAAAGTAGTTCCACCACTTACCAAGCATGAGGGCTGGAAAAGAGCGTTGATAATGAATCCTAAGGACATGCATGTGCATCCTTAAAACAAAAAAATGCTTTTGGTTGCTTTTTGAAATCATGTTGTTTGGTGGACCAGAGCCTCAACTGTCACTTAAGCAAGCTACTTATAGTGGTGTACTACTATATGTTGGTTTGGTGTTAACTTTTTTTTTGGAGGTGGGTTGTACAAAAAAGTGCAGCTTTTTCTGCTTCCTGTGGCAGAAAACAAAGACAAGGCCTACTTTCAGTAGTCCCAGTTTGGACACTTTATTTCCTTGCCTTAATGTCTTTCCAGTTAATCTTACTTTAGCAGCTATGGCTATGTGGAGGTCGGATAATTGTCACTTTACCTCGGCTGGGCCAAAAACTACTCCCTGTGGTGGCTCCGGCTGCTTGGCTAATATTGACTACATACACTGGAGTTTTTCAGCAAGCGGTTAAGTGAGCAGCTGTCTTCAATGTCATCTTTATCTGGCTTCGACAACTTGTGCTTGCTTTAGAGCTTTACAGAATTCTGTGCATTCATGGTGCTCATTCTTGTGGTGTTTCACTCCCCAGAGATCATCTGCCAATTGAACAGTGTGTCCAGTAATGTGACGTCCTTTTTTTCTGCTGATAAAGTGCATGTTTAATGGAATGAACTGCCATTTTTATATACATGTATAAGACGTTTATATGTCTAGTGTAAATTTCTCTGACGTCTGATGACTTCCATGAGTCAGTCAGGGGACGTCCATGGCCTAAAAACCTTCCTGGTTTGCTAATGTTGTTTTTTCAGTTCTGAAAATGGCTAAAGGGATAAACAGTCTCGAGCTGAATTGCATAATCTAATGCAATGAATGAGTTAAACAAGTTAGGAGACACATTCTGCCGTCTCCCTGTGAAGTTGTAAAATTCCCTGAATTCCTCAAGGATTTTTTTCAAATTTCTTGTCAGCAATACACTTGTCAAAATCCTCTGATATTCCAGGGATTCCACAATTACTTTGAACATACTGTATCACGGCCCGCTCCTCTCCTTCATGATCACAAACCTGCCAATCACGTTGTCTTTGTAAATGTTGACATGCTGCGGTCAACACACAGCAAAGGCAAGTTGGATAGTAGTCAGGCCTCATCCATGAACAAATTCAAACGCCTCTTCATGAGCCTCAGAGGGCTGAAACTTGGATCAACCAAACCGGTGCAGAACCATGTCCTTGGCATTGAGGAACAGCAGCACTGCGTCGGTGTTAAGATCCATGGCTAACTCAGAATAGAGGGACGGTTGTTTACTTTGGCCTTGGGTGCCGTAAAACAGCGCTTGAGTGTCATTAACTGTTGCAAAAGTGTCATTAACTCTCATGAGATCTAACACGCCGCCGTTCACATTCAGTGGTTGCACAAAGAGCCGTTCAGTTCATCAAAAACACGAGCACGTTCTTTTAACACGTTCAAACAGCTACAGAAAAAACAGCCAGCAAGCGGGGAACATTGCCAAATTGAGACTTCGCTGCTCAGAGCTTCAGAATCTGCAGCGGGGTTTGAAAGATGTTTACTATACTGCTTCTGATGACAAAGGCCAGAATAGAGAAAAAATTGAGAGCTATAAAGTTGTTGTCATAAGGGTGGGGGGGCTACACTGGTGTCCACATTCATCCGCAAAAATTATGTGCTGGGGGAAATTGTACAGTTTCACCTCAGCAGCATGAGATTAAAGTTCTTGTCTTCTGCATCAAGAAACTCATGCAAAACAAGTTGTGGCGCAAACGATCTTTTGAAAACGGCACTGCGCGAGCAAATAGCCCCTTCGTCATCGACTAAAAGTGCAAATTGCGCCTCAGTTGTAAGACTAATCCATCAAGGCTGGCACCCTCGCACCCTAAAGCGTCTTTATAATTGGAGCATTCTCTGATCTCATCTAAGAGTCTAGGATAAAGAATGATCTCTTTCGCTTGCCTGGTGATGACGGCGCATCTCACAGCAATTACAGCAGTCTCTCCGAATGGACAAAGTCTTCACAGCACTTTTCCAAGGGCCGCATATGTGCTTGAATAATTTGAGGCTGCTTTTGTATATTGTTAGTAAATGCCAGGGAAGTGAAAGTAGATGGAATCTACATTTACATACTGTATAATTTACATGTGCATGACCATGACAGGCGCACAGAGGATTTATTTCTTGATCAAGTACTATTAGGCAGCTTTCTACTCAATGCACACGGTTAAGTGAATTGCATATCGGGCTGGGTGCAACCCTGTCCACTAAAAATTATGTTCCCATACAACTCAACCGCACTCTCAATTACGTTTAAAGAAAAACATATTTTGCTGCAGAGTACGTTTGTTTCTGATGTATCACCAATACTTCTCTAATAACTATATCTTGTATATCATGCCAGGATGCATTTTAGCCAGTTTCATTACCTTTACAGTACAGCTAATTGGTTAAGACTAGGGAAAAGTTAGATTTAGGCATAAAAATCATTTGGTTACAGTAATGTAATATATGTAATATTTGCAAAAAATGAAAACCACCGTTGCTTTTTTATTGGACTTGGACTCAGGTGATAGTCAGTTATTCGATCCATCCGCCAAACCAAATGCCTCTGAGCACAGGCTTCAGAGAAAGACTGCATAACACATAAAGGCAATTTGCGACAAAATACATTCCCCTTTGAAGTGTAATTGAGAGTGCAGTTTCGTTGTATGAGAACATAATTTCTGGGAGTGAGGGCTCCTCGGTGGTATGGCCAAAATCAAATATCACAATATTTATGACTAAATGCCCCCATATAAATATTATGGTGATATTGTAGGGATGAATATTGTTGCCTTCCTAAGATATTTATTTTTCCTAATCATATGTAATATGGATATAATGAGTAGGCAGCTCAAGGCAGATGATAGAAGCTACAACAGTCTAATAAGTGGAGAAAACTGCATCTCTTTACTGTAATGCTGACTTTCAAATCAGAAAAAGACAACGCATCTGCCATAGAATGATATTATGATATCCAAAATCCCAGATGATATGTGGATTTACATCACGATTTCAATATAATAACGATGTACTGCCCAGTGCTAAAGGTAGGGCATTCTTTTTAGAACATTTTAGTGACTTTAGTGATGTCTTCCTCAAAGTCAGGTAATGATAACAAACAGGGCTCTGGTGATGGAAACCTGTTACTTTATAGAAACACTGATGAAAAGCAAGAAACTCCAAAAAGCAGGATTTAAAAAAGTCTAAAGACATGCATGTTAAAGAGACAAAAAAAGCACAAGAAGTCAGTGCATCTGAATATTTCTCAGCCCTACGCAATACAGGCTGGAGGCAATTCATCAGTTGCAAATTCATCAAAGAAATACAAAGGTCTAAGTAAGTAAAATAAACACACTATTCCCTGTAGAACTTTTACTCATTATGGGCCTGGGTACTGCAATTAAGTAACAGAACACAAGAGGCCGTGTGTTATAGTAAATAACATCATGCCTGTGATTTTGCAGTTGGTTTTATAACAATAATGTTGTTTTTATCTCAAATAAAATGCTGGGATGAAGTTGCAATTAGAATTCTTAATCCTCCGTGAAAAGTTTAGTTCCCCAACCGAAAAGTCATTTAGCAAAATAAATCAATGCGAGGGGTCGACTGTTTGCAGACGACATGCAACGTTACGTCTGTTACAGAGCTCCTTTCCAGCCAACTGTTAAAACAGCGGAGGCTCCATACCGCCTGTCTTGTAGCTCCTCATTTCTTCTGCAGTTTGTGATGCTACAAGATGAGAAGTTTAATCGCTAATCTTTCGTCTTCAGACTCATAATCCAAAGCAAAATGTTGTATGTGGCAGCAGTTGTAGTGGAATAATACAGAGAAACTGATGCGGCTCCTGTGATGTCATAGTAAATAAGAAGAGTAACCTTTGCTGTATTATAATGTCGTAACCATGATCTGAAATTATTATTTATTTGCCAAAACATGGTATTAGCTTTGCAAATGGAAAGAAAGCAAATCACAAGGAAATGGCGACTGTATATGATGCAACTGTCCGTGCAGTCAGAAATGCATTATTTGATGCAGTGCATTCAGGGGCCATACCAATGATTTTGAATGTTTGGCCCAGTTACAACAATTTCCCCACATTTTACACTGCTGCAAACCCTTTTGCAAATCATGTGGGATTTAGCAAACTACAATCAAGTGACATGGTAAACAGGTTGAATGTGTGAGGGATTGACTGAAATACTGAATATTTGTAAATAAATAAATAAATAATAATAATAAATTTAAAAATGGAATTTAGAATAAAAAAAAATAAGAGATGCAACTGAAGTCTAATTATGAATATACAATTTCTGCCACCTACCTAAACAATAAGACTGAAAAAAATGGGGACACAACAGGATGTGTGGTCACCTACTGACTCAAGTTAATCCTCTCCGTTTGCTTTCTTAACCAAAGAGGTAATCAGTATAATGACGCCCACATCAAGCCATGCAAGCCTTGTAGCTGCAGCTACAGCGAGGGGAGGATAAAGAGCAGAAAGGTGGAAATGATGGTATTATTAGCCCCCATCAGATAGAACTCAAAGGAAAATGTAGCCTGTGTGGTGCTGGAGAGACTAGAAGAGAGAGTGAATGTTTTCAATGACATCCTTTTCTGCTCCGTTTGCAGAAGTCTTGCTTATAAATGTCATGTCTTGTAAAGAAAAAAAAAATACAGAAAAGAACAAAAGAGACACTGTTTGCTGGCACTCAAATGCTTCTAATTTCAAACTCTGTGTGCTGCATATCTGTGGCTGGATGCGGTTGGCTTGTCGCAGTACAGTGGATGCATATTTCTGCATTTTCTCTGGGTTTGTATTCGCATGTGTGTTTATACATATGCATTTGCCAGCACTAGTGTGTGCATGTGTGTGTGTATATATGTGTGTGTGTTTGTGTGGGGAAAGATTTACACTTTGGCGGGCTGGTTTGCCTGGTTTGTCAGTGGTGACCGTTGCATGGCCCTTTGCTTTGTTATGGTAAATAGAGACCTTTGGTACCGTGCCACAGCCCAAGCGTCTATTGTCTTTTTCTGGCCACAGAGACAAAAAGGGGCCTGCATTGGTCCAGATGTACCTAGT
>OMLB01064125.1:98644-115137 GCA_900302555.1 Myripristis jacobus | reverse complement strand
CCCCCCCCTCAAATCTTTTAGTGCAGGCAGCAATAACCAGAGAACATTTTCCAATCAAATGTTTGCAGTTATAATCATCATAGCCATAAAGCGACTTTGCTACATAAAAAAGCAATTTGACTTTTGCTCCACAAGGCTTCATATTCTCTCATTTCCCTCTCAGCAAGATCACTTTGTTTTGAATGCAATTACCCGGCTGTGGCTCATGTTGTAATGAGGTCATATTGGTTCGTGATTCGCCGTGGGAGAAGAACCAGAACCAATTCCACTTCTGCAGGAATACAGCATAACAAATAGGTTTTTTTTTCTGTTCCACAGAATACATTTGAAGCTACCAAGTCGCTCAGTCAGGCAACCCTGCAACCCTCACAGCACCTGCCTCTCAGAGGACCATTGAGTTACTTTTTCATTTAGACTGCTGTTGGCAGCTTGTCCCACTGCATCAGATGTGACCAAGGCTGTGGTTGCAGAAAACAACAGTGCTCCAAACATAAATGCAATGCTTAGGGTAGCTGCTGCCTGACTGACATAATCAGTGCTACTGTGAAAAGACTGCTAACTAACAGACTTTGCTGTGACAAGATAGCCTCCCCTCTGAATAATAAGCTGAGCCTTAAGGCCACATTTCCCATCATTACATCACCAAATGGTCCCACAGTGCAATACACTAAAAATACCTTGCCATGTGCCTTTCTCCTTCATGCTATCTTGATAGAAGGACATGTGCCATATATGCATATGTATATACAGTAGGTGTTCAGCTTATATGCAACAATGCAAGATACATCAAAGCATCTTAACATTGTTCCATTTCCTTTATCGTTCATATTATATTCCCATTACATGAATCCTGATCAAATCTTAAATCCTTTTTTTTTTTTAGGAATACTGGACATTCAAGGAAAATGAACTTGAGCAGACTCATCCCAAAGGCCCACAGGTCTGAAAATCCAATTATTTTGTCATGTCTTTTGCACAGATCCACACACACCAACGCACTCATGCTCACAAAAATAGCCTATATACAATCCTAACCCCTAGACCACCAGCAGGGAGTTAATTGGCACTTGTGTTTTAAGTAGTCCTTGGTTCAGTTTTGAGGTTATTTTTATTCTTTTGTAACATTAATGATAAGACTTATTTGTGAGCTTCTGATCACTCTTGTCTTTCACTTTCAAGGTAAAGAGAGCACTTGTTATAAATACCCACAAAGGTGGTGAGTTTCACAAAACATAGACGGCCTTTTGGGTTTTGACGAGCAGAATCGGTGATAAAATTATTTCCTTCTGGTTCAAGTTAGTGTATCACACTGAGATTATTCATAAGCTAAGTCTCATAATTAGGACAACGAGGCTCTTGTATATTATTGTTTCACACATAAAGTATCAATGTGGAATGTCAAGTAATTTCAAGGTGTTCATATTCTAATTCAGAAAGGTTGCAGCAAAGGTGGAGCCCACTCCTTTGTCGGGTTCAGGTAAAGATGTAAGCCATCCTCCTCCAAACTGCAACAACACTGCCAAACTCCCTTCAAATAACTGGACATTCAACAAGACCCTCTCCAAGCTCATCAGGTAGAGCATCTCCACATTTATCTTAAATTGATATTATATGGGGTAATATGGGGTGTGATAATAAGTTGATTTCCCCCCCTTATAAAGGAGAATAAATGATCTATCTATCTATCTATCTGTAGGAAGAACATTTTGAGATTCCTGGATCCAGAGAGGGACATCTCTATTCTGAAGGGCACCTTGAAACCAGGAGACGTCATCCACTATGTTTTTGACCGCCAGAGCACCACAAACATCTCAGAAAACCTGTACCGTCTCTTGCCGACTGCATCCCCCATGAAGAACCAACATCACAGACGCTGCGCCATTGTGGGCAACTCGGGCATCCTTTTGAACAGCAGCTGTGGAGCAGAGATTGATTCTCATGACTTTGTCATTAGGTATATTCCCACAGCAGCTATCACAAAATGAATGATTTTAGTTGTCGCAGTCTTGCACTTCAAACGTAATATGAACAAGCGTACACTGTAAATTGGATCATGAGTGAAATGGATTAGCAAATTTGCTTTGGTTTTAATTTTATGTTATTATAGTCAGGGTACTATTCACATGGAAACGATAATCCTTTCTCAAGTCCTCAGTTTAATTCAGGTTGAGTCGGTGCTCACTACGCTGAAAACATATCAATTATACTTTTGAAAATGCTGCCATAGGAGACTTAAATGCTTCAAAGTTGGAAATGAACGGCTAGATTTAGAGCAGTTAAATACATGTTGTACAAAGAAAAATTGACATTTTGAAAAGGTTTGGTTGTTCGCCAGAAATACAATGAGCTTTTTCAAGTGACGCCGGCGCTCTCAAGGGTCACTCTCATTTACTACAGAATTCTGTTTCTGAGACCATCCGTCAATTCTGCCTTGTGCTTGAGCATCAGTAAAAGGGCTGCTGAATGGGTTATTTATCACTTCTCACATTGTTGCTTGTCACTGGAAGAAAGTGCATTGATACCGTAATGGGAGACACAAAAATATCTTGTTTAGCAGTCGACGTGCAGTGCGCTACCTTTGTACAATCTATAGACGGTTAAAAAACAGTCCAGCAAAGCATGTAGTGAGGTAGCGGTATCTATAAATTAAGCAGGAAGTGGTCATCTCTAGCAGGTCCTCCTTGAGCCAATTGTTCTAGGGCTGAAATCCTAGTGTGTCTGAGTTACTCTGAAATTGATTCCACTTTATTGATATCTTGCCTTTTAGATGTGCTGGGATGCTCTGCTTGCTGTTGAGGAGTGGTCAACATTTCTAGATGCCTGCAGCATGAGAACAGGGCCAGTGCTGAGGCTGCAAGGGTTGGTTTAAGGCAGACATCAGGGCATGTGGCATTTTGAGGAGCTGAGGAATGTGCTCTGGCATTCAGATTTCAGATAGAGAGATAATGTCTCAGCTAAATATAGTCCTTTATATAGCCCATACTTCGTTCCCACAAATTATGTTTATTCCATTAGGAGCATGGACCTTTCAAACCAGTGCATCTGACAAATTGTTTAATTCATCTGATTTTATTTTACCACAGCCTTATCATAGTGCTCCAGGGTAGTTTAGTGCAGTATAGTTTGGGGAAAAAAAGTATGGTAGTTGATGGCACAGATTTGTCAGGTTTTTACTGACCGTGAAATCTTTAAACCAGCTGAATTTTGCATGGGTGCGTTACCTGGTTTGGTGCATAGCCAGTAACTGCAAGATGGAGATACAACTTGATTGCAATGTGCATAAGAGACAATTGCTGTAAATTAGAGTATACAGAGTTTGCTGAGAGAAGCATGTGTTTTTCTGGCATGCTTTGAAGAATGAAATCGCCTTGTCGTGAATCATGAGCATTGGCTTTCTTTGTAGGGTGAGATTATAGGTTAAGGTTAGCGGCGATAAATATAAAGCCATTATGACTGCACTGCTGCCCTGCTATTGTGAAGTTTTTCAGCCCTGATGCAACGATCTGCAGGGCTCAAGTGCTCACTAAATTTCAAATAGCATGAAAGCTATATGCCTGGGCTTTATAGCACGTCAGCTCACATGCTGTGGGAGAATTCAGAGTGGGAACCACTGTTTTCCACTGCAGTCAACAAAACATCAGATGAATTAATTCCTCATGGATATTGGGTGTTGCTGCCCTCCAATAAATTCTCTTGTAAACTTAATGCCAAGATGCTCTGAAGTCACTCTGGCGGCTCTTGGCATTACAATACCTTATTAACACATTTATCAATGGTGTTTTTATATATAGGTCCTTTTTAAATGGGCCAAACTCCGTCCTATTTTAAGTGGACTTGAGGGGGGACCAACAAAAACAGAACTCAATTCTCTGTATATGTGTATGTATGTATCTATGTATGTGTATGTGTATGTGTGTGCGTATCTCAATCTGTCTATCTATCTACAGTATCTATTTTATAGATATTTGAATTAGTGCAGCTGTCTCCTTTGATCAAAAAATTCCTTGTTTAGCTATTTTCATTTTCGCCGCCCCTGATGTCCATGAGAACAGCGAGTATGGAGGACCATAAACTAAAAGCCAAACACTTAACATACCTGGGCAGCTTTCGTTCACAGTACAATACCGAAAAGAATGACAAAGTGAAGTCCAAATCATCCGAACTCGGTCCATTTCCCGAGGTGGTCTCAGTTTGGTTCATTTTAGAGGAGTCTGAGTTTGTCTGGACTTTTCCCACATGGCCAAAAAATGCTGAGTTCACTTGAGAGGCTGAAGTGAGGCAAGTGAGAAAACACCCCAAGACACTTAATGTCAGCGTTTCTGTTATTTTTTATTTTATTTTTTTTTAGTTACCTGCTCGGAGAACAGTTTATCCAAAATATAAAAAATAAGAGAAATTTTCCCACTTACCCCTAGTGCAGCCTATCCATTCAAATAGTTTCTGGGTGATCTGGCAAGGTTTCTAGACTGTAGAAAGTAAATGGGCTCAGTAGGGTTCATTCATTTTCTCTGGTTATGATCTCCCTTGTCTCTTGGCTCCAGCACAGCGAATGGGTATTATTTTGTGGAACTCAAACAGTCAAAGTTTACCCAGTGAAACTCTTCGCCCCTGAGGACTGTGAGTTATGTCGGGTATCCATGGCATTATTTTTGGAAAGAGCTGTTGCTGTTTTTCACATGTGTATTTTTGAACGTTTGAGCGCCACAAAACAACATCGTCCCAGCCCCAACGCTGGATGGGTATTGTATTTCATCGGGAGACAGGTGAGATTGTGGTAGAATGGAAACTTTGCCAAATCATTCGGGCACTATCTGGATCAAGACTGCACTAGGGCTAAGTGGGAAAATCTGTCTTTTTTTGTATTCTGGATGACTTGTTCCTTTAAGTGTTTGGACAAAAGACAGACAAACCAGGTAATGAACAGGTATTTAGAGAGTATTTTCACTTTTCAAGAAATGGAAATTGAGTGACCCGTGTTTGCTTGTCCCAAGGTGTAACCTGGCACCTGTGGAGCAATACTCTGGGGACGTGGGATGGCGGACCAATTTGGTGACCATGAACCCTTCAGTGGTGCAGCGGGCGTTCCAGGACCTAGCCAGTGAGGAGTGGAGGGAGCGCTTCCTGCAGCGGCTACAGAGCCTCAGCGGCAGTGTACTGTGGATCCCGGCCTTCATGGCTAAAGGGGGAGAGGAGCGTGTGGAGTGGGCCATCCGTCTCATTCTGCTGCATACTGTGAATGTGCGCACCGCCATCCCCTCACTGCGCCTTCTCCACGCTGTCAGAGGGTAAGACGCAGCTCAGGCGCAGAACGGGCCACAGTAGGTGTGCTGCATCTTAGCATACCTGTAAGCAGCATAATCTAGGGGTAGGCAAACTCTAATCTGCAGTGCTGGTGGCTATTTTTATACAGAGCATTAAAGCTGATCACTAGAGGCAGTCAGTGTGAGGTAGCTACTCTGTTCCTCTTCAGTCGCCCTATATCTCAAGTCGTCTCGCCACATCTCTGCCTTGATTAAGTGTGAAATGTGTGTCTCCATGTCTTAAATCCTGAGATCAACGTTCAAGGAAAGTTCAAGTATTCACGTCTGTCAGGTTCGAGGAATTTGTGGTTTGAGACTGACTGGTGATTGATCCGTCTCTCTTGATTTGGGCATCTTACCATCATGAACAGGTGTCTATACACACCGTTCATACACTGATGTTTCTCTGTTTACTGCAACATTTATGATCATCTTTCCCAAGAAAAAAATATCAACTTAATGTGGAGATTGATTACTGTAAGTAAAGGCTGCCTGGCCATTTGGTAAGGGTCCAGTAACAGAGCTCGATGTGGGCAAGACTGCTCATTTGTCTTGATTCGTTTATTTTTTCGTGCAGTCAGTGGTCTTTTTTGAGGAATGCTTTTCTGAGGAATGCTTGCTGTGTAGACTAGCCGTCTTGTAAATACAGTCATCACTGCCTTCAGGCTTTTAGAAAATCACTCCCTGCAGCTTTCTGCTGCCCTTGCCTCTGTCTTACCACAACCAGGCTGACTTGTGTGAACCCTCTCTGACTAGTTAAAAGCCTTGGAGCCGCCATTAGTGAGTGACCAAATTACTTCATGTTGCATGCCCCAACAAATATTGGATTACAGCAAAAGGGGACCATTAATCACATCGTGTTTATCAGCTCAGTGTTTAACAAGAGGAAATGTTCATGAAAATGCTGTGCATGTCTTTGACCTTTTATGGAGGTGCCTGATAAATTGTCTGCATGCAAGTGTGATTTGCCTCGACCTTGCTCTTGTTTGAGCTTTCACTGCCCTTCTCATCAGGAGTCTCAAATTGTCTGCCATGGAGGCCGAGAGTCTGACGGATTTTGTTCCAACTACTGATTCCCTGATTAGTTCCTCCTCTCAGCTTGAAAGTGTGCTAATCAGTGAAATAACCTGGTTTAGCTGGAATGAACACATGCAGACTCTCAGCCCTCCATGAAACATGATTTGAAATCGGTGCTTTAAATAGTATGACCTCTACCTCTCAACATGACATTATTGCTAACCACACACCTACATCTGAGGCAGCAGTGGCCTTAAGGTTACAGAAGTGGGACTGTGACTGCATAGTCATGGGTTTGAATGCTGGATGGTTAGGAAAATTGGTTTGGGGTGAAGTGAATGGGTAATGCTCTTCCCAGTCTGAACAACGAGCCCTGAAATTGCCCCTGAGGACGGCACTTAACAGCACACCGCTAGGAGCTCCTAGGCTGCCTACAGTGAAAGAAGGTAGCAGTGCTGTGCAGCCCCAGGATGCAACTGTGTGTAACTCTGTGAGTAGAGCTGCTTCTGAAAAAGAACATAAATGCTCAGTAAACAATCCCTCAGTGAATATAAGGTTTAAAAAAAAAAAAAAAAAAAAAACACTTATTGAGCATCTCTGGGCAGATGGAGTGCTTGAAAGGCCAGTTTGGGGGCCTGGAACAGTGAAACAGATTAGGCTGGTACTAAATCCAGATTTGTGACTATTCAGGATTCAGCTCCACTCTGCACGCCCCCTGCATGTTATAATAACGAAAATTAGAGAGAGAAAAGGGCTTACGGATGAGTAGACGGCCATAGCTTTCGAAAGAATATTGGCTCTGGGCGAAATGGAAATGAACCCCGGTGCCTTTGGGCATGGTATTATGTATGGGATATTAAAATGATACGGCATATTACATGGTCAAAATTGTATTGAACAGTATTTAAAATGAGTTATTGGCCACCGTGAGGCTTTCTTTTGTTTTTGTTGTCGTTGTACTGGAGGCAGATATTTTGAGGGAAACCAGTTAATATTCTACAACTTATTTCTTTATCGACAGATATTGGCTGACCAACAACGTCCACATTAAGCGGCCAACCACCGGGCTCCTGATGTACACCATGGCCACTCGCTTCTGTGAGGAGATCCATTTATACGGCTTCTGGCCCTTTCCACTCGACCCACAAGGCAAACCAGTCAGTTACCACTACTATGATACTCTGAAGTACGAGTATACCTCCAGTTCAAGTCCACACACTATGCCTTTGGAGTTTAGGACCCTGAGCAGATTGCACAGACAGGGGGCGCTCCGGCTCCACACTGGGACTTGTAATGCAGGGAAGCCGACACAGAGAGAACCCCAAAGCAAACAGTAGCTAGGATTATCTCCATGTAAACACCCCCTGTACTCTGGGAAATACCACTCTCGACTGAGCATACTCTCTAGCAGTTTGTAGAGAAAATACTAATTGTGTGAAACAATGCTCTTCTCCGCTGTACGTTTATGAAACTGTAAGGAATTTAACTTATTTTAAGTTATTTGGATGTACTTTTTTAAATTATTTTTGAGTTCTCTGTGTTAGATACATGAGGTGCCCTTATTCTATAACAGCCTTTAAAAGTGGTTAGACAATGCTGGTTAGTTTGTTGCTGCTCGTCAAACCCCATTGTCTCTGGGGATTATGTCAAGTCTGTCAGATTGCCTCTTATTTTCATTAAGCAGGCAATCTAAAACATAGTCTGGCGAGGCTGTGGATTAAATAATGAGATTACATGTTTGGATTTCTGGAAATTGCTTGTGATAGATTTAACTTATCAAGTTACATGTGAAGTCTTAGCCAGGATATGAAAGGCATGAAGAGTTGCCCAGTTTATATCATTTATATCAGTACCCAGTTATTAGGGAAATTAGAATGAAAATAACAATGTTAGTTTATTATTATTACTATTTTATTTTATTGACAAATTTTTTATGTAATGATCCCCTTCGATCTCGGAAAGGATTGATCTAATATTCAGTTTGTGACCCGAAAAAAGTATTGTGACGGAGAAAATTGTATGCCATTTTAGAGTTTATGGCTCTAAATGTTGTGTTGACATTAAAATAAGGGATTCACAATCAGCGGTTTGAAATGTTATAGGCAAGGTTCGGAAGTGTTGCTGATTCCTTTCATCGCTGAATAAAAACAGCTCGCACGTCATGAAATGAAGACAGGTCGGAGGTCAAATCGAAGCAAGAAACCACTTGGAAATCCTAAACCCGCTCGGCTCCCTTCAGCACTAGCAGATACTTGATACTGTTGGTTTACCTTGAGTGCTGAATGAGGCAGCGGAGCCATGTTAAATTGTATTCAACTGCCCTAAGAAGATTAAGGATAAGGAGGATACCAGCTGCACTCACAAGACAGTTTACTCAAGCTCAGCTAACAGTAAACTTGCTTTGTAAACTTTTTTTTTTTCCCAAGAAAAGGAACATCAGAGGTGCATCTGCGCTGGAAATTTTAATGATGGGAGGTCCAGCTGTAACTGTGCAGCAGGGATCAGAAGACCTTGGATTTTTTTTTACTGAATGTGTTGGTTATATTCTTCTCAATGCTGTAAGAAATCATGCCTACACTCTGTACCAAAATGTACACAATTCCTTGTTAATGTTAATGATCTCAGCACAGTAATGCTGAAAGTGGGAATAGCGGATTGATTGTATACCTTTTATCAATAGAGACGATTTATCAGTAATATTTTGTAGCTCGTTTGGAATAGGGTTTGACTGATATGGGGTTTTGAAGCCTGATACAGATACCGACATTTGTGGAATGAAGCTGCCAATAGCCGATACTTTGTGCCTATGCTCAGTATTTCCAAATTTCACCATTTGTGTTCCCAGAAATCCAAAAATTAAGTGTTTACCCAAGACTTTCATTTTCGGTGTGGTGGAAAAACCGCTGAACATGATGTATCCCTGAAATAAAAAACAACACTGGAATGCCTAAATTCAATGTGCAAAGAAAATAAAATTTGGTTACAGGTTTTGCAGACTGATTTTACATAGCTGTGGTCAGGGGTGAACCTCCTTTTTTTAATCCAAGTCGGACAGCACTCACTGACCATTACTTGATTTTTACTGAAAAATGCTGGAGCAATTTAAGAGCAAACTCGTATCAGTCTAGCCCTAGTTTGGATGACCCTGTTTGCACTAAAAGCTCCACCTTAAAACATTGTCGAGTGAGTTTTTAAGTGGAGTTGTTTTGAAGCAGGGCTTTTGTCCGTTTTTCTTTTTTTAGCAGGAAAATGCCCCTGTTAATGTAAGTTACCAGAAATATTTGAAATATTCCAAGTACACTCCAGCTAAACAAGCAGCCTCTCATGTGCTCCCAGCCATGTGATTTATCCATAAAAGTGTTGTTTTGACAGGATCCGCCTGTTGACTTACATGTTGGCCTTATTATGCTGCCAATTAAGTTAAGAATAGACATTAAAGTTCTACTAGAGACGTCAGCAGTCTGTAGCAATGAAAGGTTTATTTGTTAAGTCTGTCTGAGTTTGGCAAAAATAGAAACGTTCTGTGACCAATACTACTAAGTTAATTAGCCCAAAATCTGGTATGGGTCATAGTTTGGACAACATTCTACAGAGACGTCGAGTTCCTGCTGTCAAACTGTGGTGATGGTACTGTATAGCCGTAGCCTACTTTTGCACAGGTTTAGTGTATGTTACGTTTAAAATTTATATGATTGAGCAAAAACACATACGTAAGCTTATGCATGTTTGTCTTGTCTTGATGTGTACAGCCTAGGAGTTTTGTTTTTTAAAAGATTCAACCTGGAAATGGTTGGAGGATACTGTTAAATTGTGATATTTTAGGAAAAGGAATGTATTCCTTTGCTGTGGTTGAAAATACATAAAATAAAAAAGACAGCAATACCAGCAGATGAGAATGGAAACAAAAAAAAAAAAGTACCTCAAGTCCCTCCTTTAAAATGATATACAGACTTCAAAGGAAGCAGTTTTTACTTCAAAGAAATGGAAACTGTGGAACCAGCCATGGGTACATATAGTATCTCAACAATAATAGTATTCTGTGTGGAAACTAAGCAGGGACATGACTTCAGTATACTTCAAAAACAGTTTGAACATTTAATTTTTTTTTTGGCCTGTGTATGGGATTGGGGAAATTAGTTACAGTCTACAAATAGCTACCACAACGACTTTGATTCTGTTTATTTAAAAGGACCTTTCTGTAGTACATGATTTGCTTCAAATAAAAGTCCCAAATGAAAATTATTAGACCAACAGCTTTTTTCCACATTCAAACATACAACTAAAGATAAAATAGAAAACACTGGTTAGAACATTGAAGCCAAATTGCGCAGATGGAGGAGGATGAATGTACAAGGGGTAGCTACTCTAATCGTACTCATCTGAGACAAACTTGTAGAGGCACAAGAAAGAACCTGCTGTTTTTCTGCGTGCACAGTTCAAAACTAACTTCAAACATGAAACGCAGCCTTTTACACAGTATACTGAAATGAACTTTGTCAAACAGAAGGGGAAAAAAAACAACAATACACCAGCATTGATGTACATTCAACCACCAGGATGCAATAGTTCTTAGCTGATAAGAAATATGTACTCATAGCCAAATTTAAATATGCATAAAAAGAATATCAAAAGTAGTTTAGAACAGCATGAAAGTTTGATATACATATGATTCAGTGTTTAATTCAAAAGAACCTCCCAGAAGTCCTCATCCATGCACCCTTGCACAGTGCATGAACATTAAACACTTTTCATTGTGCAGTCTTGTGTACGTTACTGCAGTAACTTGGTTTTGAACAAAGGAGAGGCGCCGCACGCAGCTGATTCTCTTAAGAAAATGCACAGACAATACACTGTGCATGTGGATAGTGTTTATGATCCGCCAAGACAAATATATTCCTACCAGACACAGAGGTCGGGACAGCTTGGAAACAGGCTGCACCTGGAGGCGGTGGTGCACTATCAAAGAACAGTTTTGATTAAAACACAAGGTCACAAACAACACTCGGTTTAGTCTGCAGCGAAGGGTACAGGAAGCGCACTCACATCTTCTCAAAATCAAAAAGCTACCCAACCTAGGAATAATCTGCATTCCTCTTAAAATGATTGTTTACTGTACAATAATGAAGAAAAGTAAACTGTAAACTCCCCTGCTTATCTACTTTTATTTTGAATCAGGCTTATTATTGATCATCACATAACTCTGGATTTAAATACAGGATAATATGACTGCAAACTGGTTAGACACATTAATTAGAGCATGGATCAGATTCACACATCTAATGGGCAAAGGAAGTGAACCGCTTGTTCAGGATCAGGTAAAATCCCATTTAATGGCTAAAAAGCAAAATGTTTCACATAAAGATAAATGCTGTTGTCATGTGTTTGTGACAATTTGCCTTTACAGATATTAATACCCTGAGCTGCTGGTTTGATAACACTTTCCATTACTGAGATATCTGGTTGGCAGTTTTCTGTTGATTTGTCACGGCCTCCATTATCCATGGCATCTGAAACTGTACTTAAAATACATTGAAACCCCAGAAAAATCACATTTGATAACGAAATGCCATGCATGATGAAATTTTCCTCATGAAACTTTGCTCTGTTTTGCCATCATATTACAACTAAAAAGGAGAAAAGAGGCTGTGCAGAGGTGCAGTGAAGGGACTTTTTAGGAGGGAAAAAAAGTACATTTCACAAGTTAGACATTTCATGACACTGTTATCCATTAACGCAGTTTACTTTAGATAACTGCTGGAGGTTTTACCAAATAGTGGACAAGGAGTTCACAGAAATACAATGTATTTGATAAGGTTGTTGTTTTTCTTGAGTAGATAATAAAAAAATGTTTTCTTTTTCACATTATTGTTTGTATCTTTTGTGCAGAAGTTACATGCTGATTCAAGTATAATTTTGATTCATTCGAGGAGAAACTGGCAGAGGGTGCGTGTATATTCTCCTGCCACTGTAACGTTAAGTGACTCAGTGGAGTCATTGAACCGGTTTGTACGCCTCTGGTAATTTAATCAGATGGATTACTCACATTTATATTACACGCCTCATAAGAATATAGTACAACATTCAAGGTAATAGCAAACGATACATAAATACCTTAAAAACATAAACTTTTTATAGGAAATATAGTGTTTCAGAAATTCAACAGCAGGGCGCTCTAGTGGTTAGAGACCCTCCCACAACTGGAAAGTCACAGGCTTGATCCCCTGCAGCAAAGCCCTACCTGTTTACTAATTGCAAGTCACTTTGGGAAAAGAGCATAAGCTGCTGCATGCCTGTCGTTAACATACAGAGCCATCAGATAAAAGTGAATTTCCACAGTCCATCAGCTTTCAGATTATGTGATTCCTTGGCTCTTGCTTGGCATACCAACCAACCAACAGGCATGAAACAGAAACTAAATCCCGACAATCTCCTCTGAGCTTCTCGTCAAATATGTGCACTGGAACTCTTGAAACTTAAAACTACGGCTGAGATAGCAGCAAAATAGGAATGTCTCTAACAACATACAGTAATAAAAAAAAAAAGAAAAGAAAAAATATACACTTACTCCATTCAAAAGGACAGAGAGCCTCAAACAGTATACATGCACAATAAAGTGGTTAGTGGACGGCTAATATTTGGTATAACAGAAAAATTTCATGGTTAAAAAAATATCTGTTGTATTACTATACATTAAGTCTTCTTCATAGTGTGCAAACTCTACATTTCAATGAAAAAAATGCTCTTTGCATCAATTTTTTTATCGATACATGTAGTCCTAATTACTTCATATGATAATCACAACCCTATACAACACTATGGGCAGATTGTGAAGGAGGCATTATACATTCTTTAGCCAAGATATAGCCCAGTGTTTAGATAAAATGTAACAATGAGATATAAATGGCAGTTTGTGTATAATAAAGCTTAAAAAAAGAAATAAAAAATTAAAGTTATTTTCAGATGATAAACTGTTAGGTGAGATGACTGAACCCCGAGACCCAAACAGGCCGATAACACCAGTGACTTCTGAGGAGAGTTCATCAAATCAGTGGTATGAGAAGGGGGGTGGGAAGCTTATTTATGCAACTCAACTGAAGAAACAGTACAAACAGCAAATGATATATCCATGTCCTTTAAAACGAGAATAAAAGCCGAGCATCACACGAGGTGGCTGATTTGGTAAGACTTGGCGACACCGAAAAACACTGGAGTACAGGAGTAGAAAACGTTTGAGTTGTCCTCTTCGATTATTGACGTCCATGCCAGCATTCACCTGGAAAACAAGCAGGAAAAACTTCACTGAGTTTTACTGCGATTTAGTTAGGCGTCACCCACCCGCACAGTGAAGGAGGAAGTAAGTGCGAGGAGCCCTGTCTAACTTGGAAGTCAAGAATGTCAGGTAAACAGGAGGTCACATCTTCCTTCAAGGAAGTGGCTCTGCGTTAAAGAACAATGGAAAAGGACGGAAGGGTGAAACCTAATGTCAACACTGAATTCAACTAAAACAGCTTTTTTTTTTTAATGGAAACTAGAGCATGTTAGTGTTTCTTATACCACATGAAGTTCAAGAGCATACAATTTGTCCTAATCTGGTGTTTGCTGTCTTTTATTGCACATCACTGTTTCAATCTTTACATGTTTGTGATTTTTGGTGAAATATAGATATGTATATTATCTTCTTCCAGTGAGCAGAAGATAATCTCCAGCAGCTGTCTCAGTAGCACAGGGCAATAACTTGAGCAAGAACAGTGGTGCCACCCTGCAAAGGCTCGTCCAGTGTCAATATGACGCAAACCTTTAATTCTGTCCTTGAGGTTTTCAAGGAGAAGGGGCCCCAGTTAACATATTTTTCAAAAGATCAGACTGCCACAACGGTGCTATTGTTATGGACTCAGTTTTTTTTTTTTTGTTGGGTCCTCTAAGTTAATCATTGATTTGTTTGGTTTGCTTGACTCAATCAAAGTCTAATAACAATCACTGGAATATTTCTGCGAGGGATCCACTGTGTCTGGTGTGCTAAGTGCTTCTCAGTAGTGAGTTAACAATGCCCTTATCTTACTTTCAAGTGTTTAACATGCACCATAGTATCACTACAGTATTCCCATAGGGACTCACAGTTCTGCTGTGTTATACTTAGGGCACTCTTAAAATCTGTCACAGAATTAAACGTGCTACACCTCTTTATCCCTGAAGAGAGGAAAAAAAAGGTGACAGCCATGCTCTGATACATGAAGAACAGAAATATCCAGTGTACTGCTGAGTTCAAAACACCTAACCTGTATTTCACATCAAACAGGGTTGAGTCGTCTTCATCATCGTTCTCCTCATTGAGAGGGGCCATCTCTACACGCTCTGCTGGTGTAGTTATAATGTCATATTTCCTTGTTTTTCTAATTCGTCTTCCGGATCTATGGGGAGAAAAAAAAAACAGTTGCAGACAAGAGGGGAAAGACAAGGAATGAGGATACAGTGTAGGTGGACAAACTATTAGAGCTATCAGCCATTATCAGCATAGTGTTGGCAGATGGGGAGAGAGGTGGATTTATACTTCGACTGTAAACTACAACAAAAACAGAACCACACTAAGCCAAATTATTAGTGAGCTAGACCATATTAATAATCAAATTTGCTTTTGGTAAAAGTACGAACAGCCACCTCATATGACTCCCTCAGGAAAAAGTAATCCTAAAATTAATTTTGCAATAACATTTTAGTAGAATAAAGTGCAATGAGATGTAAGACTATGGATAAAAGAGATTAATAAAGTACGATGAGGTCACTATACAGTGCATTTCCTTTTATGTAGTGGGAATATTCTGATTTCACTGGAGGTTTAAAAGTGCCATATGGTAACTAGGGCCACCAGAGAAGTCCCTCTAGGAATATTTTATCAATACGGTGATTTCCCACCCGGCGTCACGTGACCATAACCACACGTCGCTAATCGATTATTCGAGATGTTCAACAAGGAAAATGGTTAAATTTCCAGAAGAGCATTTAGTCCATGACTGCTTTAATCTAGTCGCCTGGGACGGTGGCGCTCTGGGCCTTGCAGCCTTCTGATTTGCATCAACCTGCAGGGCTTACCTGATAATTTTGATGACCAGGCATGTGATGAGCACAGCTGTTAACACGCAGATGAAAATAACAATGTTTTTCAGAGTGGGAAGATGCGTTATTAAAGACGAAATCCGGGATTCCGTAGTTGTATCCGTGCCATTATTGCTCAATTCATCTTGGAGGATGACGGACGATGTTGAATTTAATTGCGGCGCTGGTGAAGAAGGAGTTTGTGGCACACAGCTGACTCGCCAGGCCGCTGCGATAATAAAAGTTAAGGCGATATTATATGTCGCCATGATGCTGGAATAAAATTCAAGTTGGCACCGGTGATAGCAGGATGTGTTCTTTCAGTAGTTTCTCGAAGCCAGGGAAAATGCGACAGGAGGCTGTCTCATCGGGACAGCTTGTCAGCGTCAGACTGTGTTGAAATAGAGATGCAGGTAAATATCCATGTCACTACATGTCCGAGCGTCTCCTGCTGCCTGTCTTCGCGTCGTCACTTCATGTATTTGCCTCCAAAACGTGTTTGCCTTCAAGTGGGTTGTAGCAATCCCTTCCTGTATTAGGAATGCGTGCGGAGATGATGATTATCCACCTCCGGAAGAGCTCTGTAGGCTGGCCCTCTGTTCCTGGTGCTGAAGAGGAGCATTATGTGGGCTGCTGCTGCCTTCAGGGACACCCCGTAATCTTCCGCTTCCTCGGTCTGAAGTCCTAAACAAAAGTTAATCCGCAATCAAGTGGGGGAAAAAATCCCAAAAATGATCTGAAACAATGCGCTACACGCTTAAAACAAATGGCCCAAGTGATATATACGTGTGTGTGTGTGTGTGTGTGTGTGTGTGTGTGTGTGTAGGTACACCTATATATGCTCAGTGTCCACCTGCACAATCTAATGCAGTTCACTGCAACAGCTCTGCTTTAAATTCTACTTTTTAAGAGAGTTTATAGTGTTGACATTGTGGACAATGTGTAAATTTAATTATGTGTTTATTATTGAGGTTATCGTTTGCAGAGGTCTGCTACTGCACTACAATATATTTAGAGGTGTCTCTATTTCTTTTTTTTTTTTTTTTTTTTTTTTTTTTTTTTTTCTTCTCTTTTTTTTTATAGTGT
>OMLB01064125.1:81323-98624 GCA_900302555.1 Myripristis jacobus | reverse complement strand
ATTATTCAGGTTGTAGTTTGTAGAGGTCTCATCCTGGACTACATTATATTGAGAGGTGTTTCTAATTTTTTGGTCCTTCCTATTTATATACATGAGGGGGGCAGAATAGGAGAAACACCTCTCAATAAAATGCAGTCCAGTACAACAGCACCACTAACCATGACCTCAATGCCAAATATAGAATTGAATGAACACCTCTATTACTGTGACAAAAAGAAAACCCGAGCATTATAGGCATCAGAAAAATCAACCTTATGGCATAACAGTTGCATTGGATTGGATTATATGGTTCAGGTGGAGCTAATAAAGTGGCCACTGATTGTATATCTATATACATATCTGTATCTATATAGATAAACATAAATCACATTTACTTTTAATCACAGAAATCTTATTCTGTTTTCTGTGGAAATATACTTGAGCTAAATATTTTATTCTACATATTTTAACTAATTTATTGAAAACAAAAAATGTTTGACAGCTAACCATTCACAGTGAACATACTTAAAAGTATTAACTGTGTACATTGACAAATAATAAAACAATCATGAAATATGTCGATAAGCTACATCATTTAGTTATTAAAGCAGCTTCCAAAACAGCACATCTCAGTTATCAAAGAAATCCTCGACCTCTCCAGTCATAGTTCCCGCTTTGTTGAGGCGTTCATTTGCAGCCACCTCAAATTTCCAACAGCATTTGAAGGAAGCATTTCTCTGTTTATCCATTTCTGACCATTTACAAGGGCAGCAGACTACCGGGTCACGACCGGATTTTCCAGGAAAAAATCTGGACCACACAGCACGATTATAAGCTCTGAATTGATCAGTGACGTTAGTTTCAGTTATCAATCAGCAAATCAATGAAAATATTTTCTCTCTCTCTCTGTCTCTCTCTCTCTCACACTCTCTCTCACACACACACACACACACACACACACACACATACACATAGTATCCTTTAGTATGGTTTACAGAATATGTTTTGAGTTTGTCTCCATTTTCTTTCATCCTCACTTTCCTTACATTAAGAATGGGTGTCATTTCCACTACGCACGTGTCCCCTTCACTTTCTGTAAGTGGCAGCAAAGGCAGAGTAATGCTCAAGTGTGAGGAGCTGTCACATTATCCTGTCAACACTGAACATTTATATAAATATGCTTTAATTTGACAAGGTAAAAAGGCCTTAAGATTTCACTCCAGTACCAAAGGCCACCCACAAATTCCACATATTCGTTCACTTCCTGGGCTAACACATCTTAATTAGTCAACTATTCAGCAAGGCCTTGACAAATCGAATCAGATGTGCAAGCCCAAGAACGGAGCAGATACGCTGAAGGCCCCAGAGGACCGGACTGAAACCCCCTGTAATAGGGTAATAAAGCCTTTTAACATTGCTGGAGAGACAGTGATATGAGCTTTGTATCGTTCCTGCACTTCAGGGCAAGAACAGTCGCAGCTTAAGATGAAATCACCAATTTCCAAAAAATCCAAGATGAATGTTGGATTCTTTTTTATGGTGTGAGTGACTGATAACCAGAGGCTGGCCAGCAAATATGGGCTACAGCTCATCTTACTATACTCCATCTAGAGAATCATGCCATACTCAGTTCATTAAAATAATAAGAATAAGAATAAGCAAGTATGCAACATAATTGCCACCATGATTTCCCAGGCTGCTGAGAAGGCCTATAGCAAAATAGCTGTGTGAAGGCTGGCAGTTCTAGCATGAGTCACTGACACACAGCAGTTTATAAAGTAATCCTTGTCTAGACAACATGAAAGGCATTAAAAGGGAACCGAGTCAATTACTGACAAAATGTGAGTATATCCTACATATCTCAGTCAGCTAACAGGTCTACCCTGAGCCATGTCAGGTTGTGTTAAAATGCAGGAAGTCAGTTCCAAATAGCTAAAAGGAAATTCCCAAGCACCCACACCCCCTCTCATAATTGACACCCAGTCCTCATTTCAGACCATATTTAGGTCATTTTATTGGCAAATCTGGGGTTTTAATTCTACCATGATGTTAGCAACTTGACTTGTAGTTGCTGGGTAGGGAGGCAGTGAGAGCTGATTAGAGGCGAGACAGCAAAAAAACACACTTTACTGTGACTGCAATTCACGCAGTTTTTCTAGCAACACTGAAAAATTGCTTTGAGGCTTTCTGCAGGGGCTCCATTGTTCTGCACACATGCTTGTACCACAATACCACTGCTCCATCAAATTAAAATTTGCTCTAAGATTGTAGGTCAGTCACTCATGGAACTTTGTGAGTCAGCCCACCACAATAACATGTTAAGGCTGGCTAACAACATTGTTTGGAACTCCAGCCACGTCCTGAACAGTGAATATAAATTGTTACCATCAAACCGAAAATACAGAGTTCCACAATTTCATAAGGTTAGACTGAAGCACTCTTTTGTGCATCAGTCAATCCTAAAATTAAACACAGAGCTTAATCCCCGATCAAATGCACGTTGAAAGGCTATGAATATTGTCTTTGGTTATTATGTGACTTTTTGTATATTGTCATGTAATGATAATTATGTAATTACGTGATGCTCTGTTTGTATAATGTCATGTTAAATGTATAATGTCATGTTAAATGTTTGTAAATGGAGCTACCAAAGTGCAAGACAAATTTCAGACTAGTCTGACAATAAAGTGAGGTGAATAGGAATGAAGGAAACTTGTATAGCTCAGCTGGTTGTCTGGTCTTATTTTTTCCTTGTGTGAGCATGTGAGCAAATTTGATTTCATTACAGCCCACCAGATGGCAGTACAAAATAACAGGGAACTCTCCAGACTGTGAAGCTTGTATTTTCCCTAAATGCGTAGCCCGAAATGCATCACAGAGTGGCTTGAGAGGACAAGAGTGTTTTGCTCAGATGATATCAGTGCCATATAATATATGGCACTGACACTCCCTGTTTTGGTTATAACAGATCCATTATAATATTATAACTTATATCAGTTCAGATCAGCAGATTAAGACCAGTGTGATTCCTGAAAGCTTGAACCGACTGTCACAGGGGAAGATTTAAAAAAAGAAAGTGCTAGAGGGGGATGGTCACATTCTGAGTGACCTTTGGGCAGGGCCTGAAAATGAAACAGACACGTTTGACACTAATGGTCTTATTTCACTGGCTTACAACACAGGTTGCTGATTCTTATGCATCAGTTTCATCTTGTCAGACCAACCAGTTTAGGCTATAAGGTATGTGTTTGGCTTAAAAACATATAAAGGTGTCATCAAACTAATGCACGAAATACGGCTTAAATAAGATTCTTGTTCTTATGTCGGCTGTGGCGCTTATTTGACGTGTCACATGACAGATGACATGCACTCTACGCTTTTTATCCAAAGTGTTTTTACCCATGAGTGCAATCGTGTCTGCTGTTTGCTGTGTGTAAAGACACACCCCGCTGGTTTTACATAAGCACTGACCCCATTCCCACTTCCGTTCTGGCTGCCATTTTAAAACTAGGGAGTACAAAGAAATGCTTCATGATAAATGTTAATTCCTTGCTGCAACTTGCTGTACTCTTTTGCTAACCCTCACAGCCATCTGTATGGTGCACTGATAAGGTCCACATAAAATGACTCCCTCTACAGTGATGAGATAACATTGCATTGCATTTTTCATTGCAATAACCTTTCACAAATTCCCAGTACAGGACATTTGTATTGTCTGATGGAGGCACAGTGAAAGAACCAACTAAGCCAACTAGGTGTGTGCATCACTTGAAAAGGCATTTAAATAGCTGCTTTTCTTTATCTAACATTTGCACAAATAGTAATGATTTAATAAGTACATGACATAGCATATGCTTTTCCTGAATTTAAAACAGAACCATAAGCCACCTGCATCATGAGGTGAAAGAACATTACCTTAAAGTTAAACCAATACATTGCCTCAATTAATATACGGACATAACAAATAGACCTAGATAGGCTATTATAAAATCAGAAAGTGCAGAAACAATAGGATTAGACTAAAATATTGATGAGGACAAGATGCAAAGTACAACCCAAAACTAGAACTGTATTACAGCGACATAAACCTATAATAACATAAACTTTAATATCACAGTTATAGCGCAATACATCCAAATTTCCAAACCATGAAAAGATAAAATTTAGACTGCAACATTCGGCTCACAGCATCAAGAGCTACAAATGATCTGTTAAAATTCTTAAGCTCCGCTTTGACTCCTAGGAAACTATCTTTTCTTGTGGCAGATTTAGTCAGTATGGTTTCCTATTCATTGCTCTCAGCCACCCAGTCAGTCAATAAGGCGGTATTCACTTCACTTTCAGTGTCTGGGTACCTCCAGTGTTTGGCAGGCACTTGTGTACCTTGTTGCTGGGCTGCCGATCTTTTTAAAGAAATCTTCCACTGCAAAACAGCATGCGCTGTCGTGTCTTACAGCTCATTGGCCAGTGAAGGGGGTGGAGTAGGCTACATAGAGCCCCATAAAGACACAGGCAAAATATGGAAATAAAACCTGTTTCACCAGTGAGGAGCAAATGGCTCAGGCGTGTGAAGTTAAAAGGAAAAAAAAAACCCTCTGAGCTCATACATTCTGTTAATTTACTGCAGACATTATAGGCTTTATGGCGATTGATTTAAAAAAAAATATTATCAGTGATTCTTTATCACAAGTAGTAAAAGCGGCTATTGGTGTCCAGTTTGAAGCAATGACTGCAGGTGTTGACTGATACATTGATATATCTTTTGCAACTGTTAATCCGCTCTTTCACGAGAGAATGAGGAAATTATTACCTTCTGCTTCATGCATGGCAGCTGTTTTCGCACATCATGGCTACATTCCCACCTTTATCACTATGAAATGGTGGCAAGCATGTACATGTATGTAAGTCATGTATGTGTATGCACTATGCATGTGTAAAATGTAGGCTACATATTTCATAAGAATGTTATTGGTTTATCAGCAGGTCTGACTGTCAGCCACTTGAGAAGCAAAAAACCTGAAAACACTGATAAGGCCTACAGCTTAAGCAATGCAGGGCCACAAGCTATAACCTACCTAAAGCCTGTACAATGGGCTATATTAAATTTCATTTATGCACAGATGTAACTTCACAATAAATTTAGCCTTTTCTGCAGTTGTGACTCAAGTTCGACAAAGTAGACGAAGCAATATACCTCAGTGTTTTGTTTTGTTGTTGTTTTTTTAAGAATTATTTTGACTGTTATTCAGTTATTCCAGTTCCATAGGCCTCAGTGTTAAGCAAGATATGTGCCTTTGATGAAAAGAAAACCAACTGGACGAAAAGAGACACTTAAACTGAGAAGGTGGGAACCCCGTGATGCTTCAGAGAAGTTTTTTGTTGTTCTCCCTCATTACAGGGTTCCCACCTTCTTCGTGTCATACATTTTAACCAATTGTGAACTACATTTTTTGCCACTGTTTTGCGTGTGGCAGAGACATGCATTGCACAGGCTTTGGGTACTATACAGCATTTAAAAACACAAGTTTAGTACCGCATGTAGGCGTACAAGGAATTTACAGGGAAAATATGTCTGCTGAAAAAAACTTGCGTCAACTTGTTTCTACAAATGGATATTGGCCCACAGAAGTTGTGTTTCCGCCATGGAAGTAACGTATTATGTTTCCCCTCCCCTGCCTCTACAGCTTCATGCCTCAGCTCCAGCTCGCAATAACATCTAATATGAAGTATGTGAGACATTGTTCAACTAAAACGGCATCTTATTTGGCTTTTTAACAAACAACACAGGTATATTTATTTATTTTGAAAGCCTTGCTGTGCGCTAGGGGAGAGCATGGGGTAGACGGGTCCAGCTCTCCGGCGGCACACAGGGCTGGAGAGGAAGTGGAGAGCGCTTACGTTGAGAGAAAGTGGGCAGAGCCAGCGGAGGATAACAGCGCAGGCAGAGCCGGGGAAGAGGACACACTCAGTAGACGGAGCCAGCGACGAGGACAGAGGGGAGAAGGGGCGCAGCGATGCGGCCGAAACACTCAGCAAAACACCGAAAATCACCCGAAAACACCACACCAGCCCTCGCAGATGAAGCGGGACAGCGACGGCCGGGGAAATGGTAAGATTTTACGAGCAATGCTACGTTAATGGCTGTGAAAGTCGAGTCTAGGGTGTATGGCAAAATGGTGGAAAGAACGACAGATAGACGCAGTGTTGTAAAAATGGCCATGGTGTCTTGTCAGCGAAGAATAAAGAAAACCTTTTGCAGACTGAAACTGTATTTGTGTTTGCACTGTTGGTCATTAGATGAGCATGTTTGTTACTTGTGTTTAGAGTTAACTTCGTTCATATTTGGAGGGGTACATTTGTTCTGGACCTGTTTGGAGTTTTTTCAACCTACGCATTTAAAATTTGCTTTGTCCTTGAAAGGGCAAATGCCCTTGTCTGATTTTGTTCGACTAAAATGACAAAAACTAGCTATTACTTCGTTTTTGAGACGATGGATCAAGCCTGGTTGATCTTAACACAAGAATCTTAAACACAATTTTGTTTATTTTTGCCATATTTCGTTTTTGGAGGGTTTTCTCGAATATTAATAAAAAATAAAAATAAATTCGATTGGTTTTTATCTTAAACAGCCCATGGGGTTGCAATTGTAGCCTATAACAACATTTCAGCAAAGTGTTATGTGTAATATTATTTAAAAAATAAATAGTTGGAATAAATTATGACAAATTCTCAAAAAGCTCAAAATATCACCATTAATGGCAAATTTCCTTTTGTAAGATCTGTACACAAATTGTAGTGAATTTGTTTGTCAAATAGGGGTTCCATATGTCATAAAAGCTCAAGTATTGTTCGAAATCTAAAATAGGGTGTTGGCTTTTAACCCTTTGAGGTACTGCATGGAGAAGTCATTTAAATATTTACATTAATTTTGTTTTTCCATGTCACACTAGACCTACAAGATATATTTAAGAAAATTTTATGTCAGAAAACATCATTACATGTAAAGGATGATAAATTGAAGAAATTAAAAAAATAGTGTATCAAAATTAAATAAATAAAAGCCTCTTTATATCCTGGTCTCTCATACAAGATTGTTGATTTATTCACATAAGAAGAAAACTGCTATATACATTGAAACAGATAATACATAACTTTTTATTATAGATACTTATATTAACTGTAGCTATAATGTTCAATCCAAAAGGATTAGTAATGTACGACTTGGCACAAAACAAAATGCCTTCTCCAGGCTGTTCACAAAAGGACACTTTCATTCTAATCTATTATTATCCAATCACACGCAAATTTAGTTGTATTTTGAACTGTAAAACATGCAAATGCACAGCTTTTGCCTACATTATACTTATACCTACATCTTTCAGAGTTTCCCTGAGACGTTAATAAGAAATTAGAAGCATATTCTCCCAAACCCACCAATACAAAATCTAAAAATCCTTTCTCATTCCTCGTTCCCATGCCAAGCCGAGTGTTGATTTTTGGTAAGTTTAAATACAAAAATGATCATAACGACTTACTTTGTATGTCGCAGGGATCCCCCCGATGTTTCACGAAATGGATGAAAGAAGAAGGAGACCCCCTGACTCCAGCAAAATGGTATGTTTATCAATCAGTAAAGGCTATAATTTCAGTGTTTCTGCAGCCTTTGTGGCTTGCTTGTCTTTACTGCCACATACATCCTGCCAGTAGGGTGTGCTGTTCTCACTCTCTTTTCTGAACCTTGTATTTTCCTGTTCTAAAGGTTTGACATTTAGCTACAGCGGAACGCGTGAACTGAAGGATTGGAGTGATTCACACTTCAATGAGGACTTGTAAGTATTTTTACTAATTAGAATAAATATACTTTGAATATTACTTGCATACTATCAATGGATTTGGCTCTTAAATGCACATCGAATTGACTAGTGTTACAGATTACTGTGATTCAGCAGCAACCGATTTAAGGTTTACTTTTATTTTGTTGTCTCTTAATGCGACTGGTTATCAGTCTTAGAAATAAAGAAATAAACAAAAGCCAGTAGTATCACCAGTGCAACGCTCAAGGTATTAGCTAATGATGTAAGCATTATTTATAGGCTTATGAGAATCTTGAGCTAAACATTTGTACAATGTTTTTTCTTCAGACACTGATAAATAAATAGAATTTTACATAGCAACAACTGATTTTTGGGCCACTTTTGCGTCATCAAAAGTAAAGATCACTCAGCTTCATGTCAGTTTTTGTGTATCATAGTAATGCAGTTACGACAAACATATACTATTATAAGAACATAGGGAACCAGTTTTCTGCCCTCTAGTCTGATGTGGTGGTAATGTACACTGCAATAAAGAATGTCTGCAAAAAATATGAATGTGTAACTTTGGGAGACACCTGTTAATGTTCACCAGCTTTGACTGATTTGTCTTTTTGGCTTAAAAAACAACCCGGGACTTATGAAATTTAGGTTCATAGCCTCTTAGCTTAACATTTTTAAAGTATTACGCTTATACATCTGCAATTAAAACTGAAGTATGTGCATATTGCATCCAGAAGATAATCCATCAGCACCTGGCATTGATTCTCACAGAGCCGTCTTTTCTCGCAAACGCAAATATTTATTTGAAATTACTGTTACTGATGCCTGTCTTCAGTCTATATATAAATATTTGTGATAGATGGTAAGCCGTGGCTGAGTCGCAACTTTACAATCTATGACTAGTTTGTAGATTGTGTTTATTTATTTGGCTGGGACAGAGCACATTAATGAACACCAGTATAAAAAAAAGATGGTGGAGTTAGCAAGAGTGCTAAGTTACATCTGTAGTATATTTTTATGTCCTGACTTGCTAGCTAACCCATGGGAACGGCAGCCAGTCCTTACAGTCGGACTTCTGCATCTTAACCACGTCATTTGTACCGATTAGTTACCATTAATTGCCATTAGCGAACACATTGCCAACAGAAATCAGCTTCTACTTAATGCACTCTCAGGGTCATACTCAGCACCTGGATGGTTCACAACACTAATTAGGCACTCTGGGAGCTGAGGCACCTGGGAAAGTCTACCTGTTGAATTAGTTGGTGACAGACCTTTTCAATCAAGTAACAACCCAAGACATAAATTGTGAGGCATATTCTAGTAGATGTGCTCATATTCTTGTTCTTGGGTGTGAAGTATTTTGTGAGTCAGTAAACTGGTGTTTATAACTCAGTGGAGAGAATGCAAATAAATTAATTGCATTTTAATGCAAATTAATGCATTACATAATTCTAAAACAAACATTGCAAAATGACTGAGAATATCCATGGTTAGATTGTTAAGATACCAGCACACATTGAATTATGATACTTTGATTTAGGTTTTGTCTTTGTTGAGGCCAGACTTACCAGCAACATTTCAGGTTTCAACATTTCAAGTACATTTGCCTAAATCAGACAAATCAAAAAATCCCAAAGTTAGGTCATCCAAAAAGATTTGAATCGAGGGCAAGCAAACTTGTTTGTAGATTCTTGAAGATGTTTCACTTCTTGCCTTGAGAAACTTAATAACTTCTGACTGACATGGGGATTCCCAGGTATTTAACCTGTGGGGTTGTTTCTCAGGTTACTGATATTACTGGCATGTTGGTGCTCCTCCCTGTGAAGTTAGCTGTAATCTAGCAGTCTAAAACTACTCTTTCAGGCATAATACATTCAGGTCATTATTGCGAGACAAATGAATTTTAATAATGACCACTGCCTCAAAATTGAATAGCTGCCATGTTGTCTGCATTACTATATTTGAGAACTCAAACTTTTCAGGCACATCAGTGGGGCTACTACCTTTACTGGCAGCTGTGATGGAGCTTTTATGTTAATAAAAAGTCACTGAATGCCTTTTCACACCACAATATGATTGAAAAAATAATTTCTGCATCACTCAAAATGTGATGTGAAATGCAATAGCTGTGAGTTTGTGTTAAATATTTCTATGGCACTTGACACATTTTTTTATTTATTTTTACCACTCACCATTGTATTAACCCGCACAGCTGGCTACTAGTAAGTGCCTCTGTGATAGAGAAGGTTTGCAGCACAGAGCTACTCCTCTCTGTAATAGGTAATGTTTTACAATACTGATGAGCTAAGGAATGAATATAACTACTGAGCTTTTTTTCCAAAACATGCTCAATCTCCAGACAGCAAGGCTGGTTTCCCATCCATCCATCAAACACCTGTAATGACAACTCATGAAATAACTCTTTTCCCCTAACTTGTAAAAACATTAGTATTTCCCTGCATACAAGTTAGGCAAGACTGGAGGGAAAAGTTAGCCTTCATTGATTTTGGTTCGTAGGTTGTCTTTCAAGCTCTGTAAATAAGATCCTAAAAATAACTTTGCATTTCTTTGAAAGAGGAACTTGGACAAAAAAAACCCCTGTTGGTTACAAACATTACTTTGATATGATCTGTCATTGGAGAAAAGGAAAAAAAAAATACCGGTTGCTACTAGAGTATGTCACTTATCGATCCACAATTGCAGTCACTATGGTGAATAAAAAGATTTGTGTATTTACACTTCAGGACAAAACACATCCCTCAGATTCAATAAGTGTTCAATTTTTCCAGCCATGTTAGTCAGCAGCAGATAACTGGAAAGCAGGTGACCCCAACACTTCAGTCAACTAGGCAACAAACATGAAAGAAAGCAGGAGGCCTTGCACAAAGGATACCTGCTGCATTCAGTTGTAGTTGGTTTAACTCGTGTTTTGTTGGGACAGTCCCTCTCTGTAAATTTGTATGTCCTCTCACCCAAAGGTATCACTTCACTTTATGCACAGGCCAGTTGTGCCTTAATGTGGATTTAATTCATTTTTTCTGAATCTCTTCCAGAGTTCAGCGTGGAGTGACCTGCAGGTTTTCAAGCCTTGAAAAAAAGAAGACAGCACTGTAAGTTTTTCATGTTTTGTAAGATTGGAGTTCCCACTCAGTGTACACATGTGAATATAATCTGATGGAGATTGGAAATTTTATGCGAAATTGAATACTTTCAACATGACATTTAGATTTCTTAAGTCATTGAGAGTAACTAATTGCTATCTGAAGTAAACATCATTCTACATTCACACATACATGGATATTAATTACTGCTGCCATACTAAGTGCGAGATTGTTGCTAAAGACCAATTAAAGACCTTGATGACAGCAGGTAGAAAGCATAACTTGATGGCACTGTCCAAGTTGGCAAACTTCACTTTATAGTTAATTTTTTTACTTCACTACTTACATTTTTCCCAAACTAGAAAACTTTATACTCAAACTATGGCCTTCTCATTCAATTAAATGTAAAGTGTTAACGTAATAGGTCAATAATAAGCCACGCACATCTTGTTCCAGACTTATTGCTAAAAATTTTGCACATCATTTAAACTGATTAGCCTACATTTTACATTTATTCCACTCAGTTGTTTTCACTCTTTTATTGTTTTGTTTTTATTTTGTTGCTACTTACCCTCAGGCACCTGTTATGGGGTATGAGGGTTATTTTTGTCTTACGATCGCCAACTGTTGATGTATGAAAGTTACCTGACTTTTTGCATTTGAGGAGCTGCTTAAATAATGATTGGTTGGCTAGTATGGTGTCCATCTGTTCATCATTTCTATCTCTGCTTTGATTAATTTGATGGTCATTTCCTTGATTGAAAGAATATGCAAATGACGCGCCTTAATTTGCATACCACATCCACTTAACACACCTGCCAATTTATCGTTGTTTCGGTTGTGTTTTAATGAAGCGTCATTGTTACATATATGTCTGTTATGCAATATGCAGTCATCGTCACATATTTTTTACATTTAAAGCAAGATGTAGGCTAGGTCACACATGCTGAAAGCAAAGCTCACGTCACACCCCTTGTGGTCCGTCGATGAATTTTTGTTGAAGGATTGACTCAACTCAGAGTTTTCAATTTTGCTGCTTATTTAGAAGATACTGAACATTTTAAAAATCCAGGATCCGATAAAATGCGAGTAGTAGCGCAGTTTATCGAACTTAAATCAGTGTCATTCAACTCTAAACATTTTCTGCATAATGAACATTTTGCGTTAAAACTTGCACCGCATGTCAGACTGAAATTGAATTGACATCTTAAGTCAGCTTTCAACTTAAAACTGTACTCAGCCAAATTATTCAACACATAGTGTGTTTGGGTAATTAATGACTTGTTTCAGCTAATTATCGAAGTACGATTATAGAAAATGACGCCAGCTGACCCCACCACCACCACCATGCGTTTTGCGTTTCATACACCACATCGATACACTTTGGCTCCTGGCTGCAATGGATGGAGTTGGAAACTTTGTTATAGTTTTGCACATAAACATGAACATGTGTGTATCTGTTTAGGTTCAGCTACAGTACTCTTACACAATGCTAGCTGAATTAAGTGAAAGCTAGCTACGTAAGCCTGTATTTCACCACCACTTGATTTTTAGTCTAGTTTAGCATGCCTTTCTCAAATGATGGACAGTGCATCGGTATTAACTTTCAGTTGCATCATGGGCTTACAACTTTTCCTTCTTTTTTTATCCTATCAAGACCCCATTCAACTGGATATTGCTGAAGTGGAGACAGCGTTGTTTAACGTGAAGATGGAGTGATTTGGCGATTAGCCAAATTTTGGCAAGATGAAACCTTTTTCTGACTGGACGATTTTCAACAATTGGATTTTTTTCTTTTTTGACAATATGGACATTGGAACACTTTTGCTGGCTGTATAATGGACTCATGGAAAAGTTACATTGTTACTTTTTTGGGGAAAATTTCAGCCTTTGTTCACTTGATATTCAAATGTTGTTTTTAATAAAGTGAATGTCCTCGTATTTTTTCCTGCCTTTGTTTCATTAGCCAACACGTGTGCTAGCTACCAACTTAAAAGTACACTTTTTATTAAATTGCAGATAACAGGTTATGTAGCATATTGGGTGAAAATGTTTCAGCTTTGTCTTCATATTACACTTAATTAACTCAAGAAATTAAGATGGTTTGCACTGACCTCGTGCCACTAAGCATCTTGGCTTTGCCCATATAAACAACAAGCTAACGGGAATGCTTCATTTTGTACAGGCTTCTTTGTTTGTTTTTTTAGGAGAGTCTTAATATTCTGATTTAATCAGTCTAAAGTTGATCAACAAATGAAGTTAACACCCCAGCTGATTGGCAAGATTAAGGCCGAATGGTCACTGAATATACACCACTGTGGTTTAATCATTCCCACTGTTGAATCTGAGCCCAATCAATCGCAACCAGATGAAGATTTACATTCATCTGTGTAAGCTACATCACAAATAGTTAATAAAGCCAAAATGGTTTCCAAAGGCTCCATAAAATGGCTCCTGGTGTCCTATTTCCTGTCTAAACAGGAAGTGATGCAAAAAAGGCAAAAAGTATATATTTAATATACTTTAAACACCCCCTCTGTATCTCAACCAGCATAAAAAGGGAATAAATTTTCAGTATTTAGGGATGGCATTGGGGATGAAAGCATACCCAGATGTATATAATAGCAGTTTTTAAACAAAATAAAAGGGGTGGGACTTTAACATCACCTGAGTGTGGGGTAAATGGAAATAACGTCAATCAAAGGCAAAGCTTTCAGAGCTAGGAAGGAGCTCTAGATGGCGGATGAGCCTTGGGAAGGCTGCTATGGGCTTTCGTCAGACTGTCTGTCGCCTTTTTCGCTATCGGGACTCTTTCTTTCCGACTTAAAGTTTTCGCTTGCGAATGACCGAGTCGTGTTTTAACGGGAAACGAGGCGTTTGGTGCAGTTTTTGTTGTTTTTGCGAGCCGTGAGAGCCGTGTCTTGCTGGGCGAGTGCTCGTCGTTGTTTTCCATACTGGGCTCTGGCAGCCATGGCGCGCCTCCATTTTTAGTGCTGCTCGCCTCTGTCGCCCCGAGTCTTACACCACAGCTGAAGATTGAAAAGGCCTAGCGCATTTTTTCCAACAAAGTCTATATTTTTTCCGTAATTTAACATTAACTTATTCTTTTACTGGTGTTTAATTTTTTTTATTCTGATGGGATAAAATATTTAAACCCTGTGCTATAGCGAACGCGAATCTAATACTTCATTATACCACCTTTCTTCACATGGAATTGGTATGTTTACATTGTATAGTGTATAACTTTACTGTTTTCTCACCCTTTAACCACATTTTTCTAATCCTTTATCTGATGACGCAGTTAGAATTAACCTAATGCATGCGGCTTGATCCATGGATGATATTGAAAGACATAACGCTGGATATTTAACTCAATGTGATAGCACCTGTCATTTTGTCCAGCTTTATTTTGAATTATCGTTATGAATGATGATCCTTAAATCGCTCGGATTCGTATATTCTGCTTTTCTCGTGTCGCAACGTCTGGGTTTAAAGTGCCACCTGAGCAAAAAACAATCTTAAGGGACTCCTATGGTAGTTCATGTTTCCTCTTAACTTTTTGACAGTAAATACCAGGACACAAAAAACACCATCCTATCAAAAGACTTTCAGGATACAACGATGATGAAGAATAAAAATAAAAAGCAAGAGGATGAAGGTTCCACACAAAGCAATGCATCAAGGTACGATCCTTATACTTTTTTACCTTTTTGACAACTGGGCTTTGATTGTTTACCTTGTCAAGCATGGTTGGTCACCTGTGCATACATTTGCGACATGATTTTCATGATGTGCCCGAGTGTCATATGAATGACCTTGCTATTGTTTAATAGCCACACCCTGATTTTCCTACCATTTCTTATACTCAATACTGAGGTTTCAGGCCTGTGTAAGAGATCCCAGCCCAAAGGGTGTATGTTTAACACCACAGTAAAGATCATTTGCCCTGTATTATGTTTCAAATGACTGTTCACAAATGTTTGATGTCCTATGGCTATATTGTAATATGACCTTGTCTTACTAGTTGGTACTGCATTGCACCATTTTATTAACGTTGATTTGTTTGTTGTTGATTTATTTCTTTTTTCCTGAAACGGTGTATTACTCAGGGTCAGAAATATATCTGGCCTCTCAGGATGTGATAGATAACAAATATGATTTGTGCAGTTTGTTTGCCTTGAAATCAATCTCCACATGGCTGCAGTTTTATTTTATTTTTCGTCTGAATGTGAACTTTAAGTTTTGACTAAGGAATGAATGGAGTTTTAGGAAACCTTACTTGTTTTTTTTTTAATGCATGCATGTATTGTCTCTGCTGGTGAAATGCCTTTTTCCTCTCACTACGTGTCGACTTTTAAACCATTTTGTTTTGTTGTAGATGGCTGGGGGAAAGGTATGTGTTGTCTTCAGCTAAACCTGTTCTTCACAGTGCAATTTCAGGTTTTGATGAGGTCCTCATGCCCTGTGCCCCTCACCATTTTTATTTTAGTCTCAACTTTTTTCTTTCTTTCTTTCTTTCTTTCTTTCTTTCTTTTAAATTGTTTTCAGTGGAAAGTTAAATATGAGTTTAACTGTATCAGGTGGCCTTGATTGAATAACCACATTCAAATGGAATAATGTCTCTGCTGCAAGCAAAAGGAGTTCAAATCATTACTTTAACTTCTCAAGGAAGAGATTTTATCCATGATGACTCCCATCATTATATAATGAGATTACTATGTTGTTTTTTTAATTGGTGCTAAACAAAAGAAAACATTTTTTTCATATGCAATTATACATTTTAGCCATATGGAGATTGACAAATGTGTGTGTGTGTGTGTGTGAGTGAGTGTGTTTTTAAATATGTTTGAGGCATGTTTGTTTTGCCAAATGTGATGTGCCTTTTTATGTCAATCAGTTTTGTTTTGTTTTTTTAAATTACATGTCACTGTAGAATTATATTGATTAAGCTCATGGCCGAGCGTCTTGACTGATTTTTACAAAGTTTAGTTAAATGTTATGAGCATGGTTAATATTTCAAAGTGTCTATTGTTTTATTTTATTTTTCCCCTCCACTGATTGAATCCTCAAAAGCAGACGTAAATGTTGTCTCTTCATTTTCATCAATAAAGACGTTTTTCTTTTTTAAGTGATATGAGATCATTTGCATGGTGTAAGGGAAATCAGATGAGTTTGTGGCCTCTCACAAGTGCACAAACCACATCAGAAACTATCCAGTGCAAGAAAAATGGTGGTGTGTGAGGCCTAATCCTGAGGCACTGGCATTGAAATTGCTACCACACTTTTAGACACAATTTGAGCAGAATATAATTGCAGTTTGAGCTCAGTACATTATTGTCCTGCTGGATAAAGACATAAGTTGTGTGCAAAATCAGCCTCACTGTCCACACTGACTTTTACAGACAGTATAACTGCAGAAGGTCACACTTGTAATAGTTGTAGTTTTCTGTTGTATCTCACAGCAGCCATTTTAGTGCTTTAGCTCTGAGTAAACTATGCCCTTTTCTCCATTTATGATAACTTTTCTCGGTTAAGGGTGATTGCAGTTGTCATGCATTAAGCAGACAAACATCAGAAAATGTGGTGAATACGTGTCAACACGCTGCCACTGGAAGAACATTGCACTTGTCCTCTCAAGTCACAAAATGGCCCTTGCTTTGTGACCATCTTGCTGACTTTTCTGTATTAAAACTCGGCTCAGGACTACACGGAGGAGGAACAGGAAGTGTTCTTTTGACGCTCTGGGTCGCACGCCGAGCTCCCATAGGCTACACGTCCCACCTAGCAACAGCTGAGCCAATAGTAATTTGAGTTGAGCTGTATGTCCCGCCCATGTTTGACCTCACTTGGGCGGAAGGAGACATCTACTTCCTAGTGTGGTCAGGAGAACATAGCGTACACCAACGAGGCTTTTGGAACAGCTGATCAGCTTCACTTTTACACAATAATAAAATTACGATTAGTTTGCAATTATAGTTGAACAAATTCCCACTGGTTTATCTATATTGTTTCCATATCGAGAAGTTTAATACCTTAAATCGTAGACAACTGATGCGGACATGTTATTTATTTTTTTCATTTAGCAGCAAATCCTTTGAAAATGTTAAACATGGATTTCGATATACTTTAAAAAACTTCACGGAGAGGGGGAAACGACATTAGCGAGGCCATGTGACTGGTTTATCATTGCTGGGCACAAACCAGCCTCTGTTCCAGTACAATCCATGTAAGGCAGTGTTTATGGATTTCTATTTTGAATGGGTATAGTGCCCCCATGTGTCCGTTTGAGGCACTGCAGGCACAGGGAACCAGACAGGGCAGGTCAGCCATACTTGAAACTCGTTGTGTAACTTGACACCTAGTAATGTTATGAAAGCTCTGTGTTGGGGGAACAGAAAGGAAAA
>OMLB01064125.1:51084-81303 GCA_900302555.1 Myripristis jacobus | reverse complement strand
AACTCCTTGAGGCAGACTCATTTTAATTTCTTTTTTTTTTTTTTTCAACAAAAGAAAGAAGTGATTACAATTTAGCAGAGTCAGAGAGGGGAAGAGTTGTGCAATATATTTTTAATGAGTTTAGTAATACTTTCATAACATTAAGCATAGAGAATTTTTTTCATCAGCATATTTTATGTTTTAATAATTCATATTTTTTAAGTCTCTCGGGAATCATCAAAAAAAGTAATGTCAAAACTTTTGCTCAAGATTATAATATTGCTGACAAATTTACTCAGTTACCCTCACAGGTGATGCCCCAGCTTAATACCTTGTTAAGGGGGAATTTGCCCGGCTTTATCTAGCTGTTGCCATCTTGAAAGCAGGTCTGTGAACCCATGATGGGTTTTTCCAAAATGAGCGTAAGAGGATTGCTTTGCCTCAGAGAGAACGAGCTCATTATAAGTCTGTTAAGCTGACCGAGAAACTTGCCACATGATGTAATGAGGCTCCTGTTTCCTCTCTCTGCTGAGGGCTGCTATGCGTTGGTCACCGGGGTCTTGCAGATTAACTGACTGCAACTGTATTTACTCATATAGATTATATCTTACAAATAGGGCTGAGCGACACATTGTTATCATACCGTCATCTAGATATGAGCGTGCACAATAATGTCTCAAAAGACAAGGGTATGGATGACATCAAATTTAGGGTTCAGAGCTAAGAGAGCAACTGGTGTGTTTTTGATCAAAAATGTTTTGTGAGGTTCTGTTGAGGTTGCAGCAAAATGTTTGATTTCATTTATTTATTTTTAAAATGTATTTTAATGTGGCCTAAGACAGCGATTGGTCTGATCAATAGAACACCTTGTGGAGTAACTTCATTTTCTACATCCATTTGGTGTTACTGTGCTGTTTTCTTGAAGAATGCTTAATTTTCACTGGTGCTACACTTAATATTTTAAAAAATAAGTGTGAACCCTTGGTCAATAAATATAGTGTAATGAAATGTTGTCCATATCCTACTGCCGTACTCACAAATTGCCCCCACTTTCACAGAAAGTCATTATTTTCTTGATATGCTGTTGTTCAGAAAAGCAGTAACTTGACATGGCAAAATCAAAACACCATGTTCTTGTTCCTTTAGCAATTCAGCTTCAGAGGAATCTAACCATTCTGGGTCAGAGTCTGGAAGTCAGTCAGACAGCGAGCATGGCAGCGAGAGGAGGAGGTCCCACAACTCGGAGTCCAACAGCTCCTCAGAGTCAGAGAGCCACTCAGAGTCAGAGAGCGAGTCCACAGAATCCAAATCACAGCAAGCCACAGCCGAGGTGAAAGACAAGCCGGTTAGAAAGAAGGAGAGTCTGGCAGATGTGAAAAAGGTAAAGTCACTGCGCTTTAGAGAGGCAAGTAATCCTTCTGTGGTGACTTAATACATAGAGACGGGTGACAAATTAAAGGACAAACCAACAAAGAGTTGTAGTGAGGTGTTGGGCCACCACAAGCCGCCAAAATGGCTTCACCGCTGGTGGAGAGGATTGTCTACCACATCAGTCCAAAATCTACAGGTGTTGAACTAGGGTTAGATGTGGAGACTCAGAACACCATAGCCCATAATTTACATTATTCCCATCCTAAGCAAACCACTCAGTGAGCCCTCGTGCCCTGTGGATGGGGGCATTGTTTTCTTGGAAGAGACCGCTCCCATCAGAATAGAAATGTCACTTTATAGGATGAAGGCGATCACTCAGTATAACGTTGTATTGATCTGCAGTGAGCTTTCCCTCTAAGGGGGCAAGTGAAACCAAATCATGCCATGAAAATACCGCCCACCACATAACAGAGCCTCCTCACTGTAGGGGTCCATTCAGGCTTGTAGTGTTCTCTTGGTGGATGCCACACATATATTCGCCCACTTCTCCAGAATATGGTGAAGGATGACTCATCTGACCACATCACTTTTAATCTCTATTGCTGTAGACCCGTGCCTATGCTTTCTGCACCGCTGAACTCTCAAATGTGTATTTGTATTTGTAACTGAGGGGTTTATGCGCTGCAGTTCTTCTGTAATAGTCCTCTCTGTACAGTATCTTTTGGAAGAATGGTCTTCAGGCCCTCCAGTAAAATTGTAGAATCTATATACAGGAGGCATTTAAGCTGGTGGCCTAACACCTTATTAAGACACTTAATGTTGTTTATTCTTGTAATTTGTCACCCTTTTGTATATAATGTAGATCCAAATTCCTTTTCCTCTAATAATCAATATTTAGCTAACTTCTTTTGTGTGTAATCAGGCTCACATGTCACCTGTCACATTAGTTATACAACTGTTACAGTTTATTCATACTGTCTTATTGGCTGTGCTGTGTTATTGAAATGACTGTGAAATGCAGAAAGACAGTGTCTTAGTCACTGCTTTTTCATCACAGATGTGGGAAGAACATCCAGATGTTTACGGTGTCAGGAGGTCAAATCGCAGCAGACAAGAGCCAGCGCGCTTAAATATTGGAGCTGGGGTAAGGAGACATTTGTAGAGGTGAAGATAATTTGCTCAAAAGAAATACAAAACAGTAGACAACATTAATGTATCTGTAAAGAATCCTCTGCTGTATGCACCTGCTGAAACTCATCCATTTAGCAACCACTTGCGCCATCTAGTGTATATTATGAGGAAGTGTTGGTATTGCTGTAATCCATGCGATTAAAATGTGCTCATGCCGTGATCACTGGTCTTGCAGGGTAGTAGCGACTCCGAGGGTGAAAGTCCTAAGAGAAAAGGAACACGTTCTAAGAAAAAAGAGTAAGTATAGATGTTGTGAACATTTTGGGAATTAATGTATTATTTTTTTTTGTCAGCTTTACACCATGTGCATTTAAGTCTTTTTTCTTTTTTTTTTTTAAAGTCATGCCCTGTTGCAACACTTTCAGTAAAAACATATACATTCTGTAATAAAATATTCTTCAACCATGTAGCAGTTTTGCATGATGCATGTCTATATGTCACTCTGTCGTCTGAATAGTCAACTGCAAATGCGTTCACGTTGTGATCCCCACCATTTTATGCTTAACGGTAAATGGGTATCTGTTTGCTTGCTTGCAAATGGGCTATAAAGGGATTTATTTTTGAGTTTCAGTAAGACAGACAGATTATATGTTACATCCACAGCAAATTTGATTGGTCTGGTCAGTGGCTTATCTCTGATCAAATTGGGTTGGCTTGAGCACCCTGCGGCCAATATTACATAAATTAAGTTAGGTTGTAGCAGTGATGGGCCTCGAGGGTGAACTTGTGGTATTTCTTTGTTGTAAGAAATACCTGGAAAGATGATGACTCAAATGATGAAGAGGAGGAGGATGAGGAGGATTCCAGCAGTACAGACAGTGAGCAGGAAGAGAAAAAAGTTAGATCCAGACGACTTCCTGCTAGAAGGTAAGAGTTTAGTGAAGCCTGGCCATCAGACAGCTACCCAGTGGTCAACCCTGATCCATTCCATACTGTGCAATCAGTTGTTTGATTATACTTTTTGTCTCCCTTTTGGCTTGAAGTTTATAATATAACCAATTGTTACAGCCTGCTGCAAATTCATTCTGAAAATCTGACATCTGGAAATTTTGATTTTCTGTCTAATTACCTTGTTCAAATATGTTTCAAAGTATAAACAGACAGGTCTGCTCTGTGCTGTCTCAGGGCCATCGGCTGCAGTCAGGCAACTAGGTTTGATCAGCAGCCTTTGCACAGCTGGAAAGCAAAACCAGTGTGATAATGAGCCAGGCATTTGGTTCATTATCTCTAAGAGGTTTGCACGTCTCTATGCCTAACTTGATGTTTTACAGACCTCAGACCAAATCAGCAACAGTGAAAAAGCAGCAGGCTCAAAAAGGAAGGAAATCTAGGAAACAGGAGTCATCCGCTGACGAAGATGATGACGACGATGACGATGATGATGATGACGACGATGATGAGGAAGACACTCCAAAGAGACAAACCCGAAGAAGAGGTGCAACAAAAGTCAAAAGGTACATATCTGCAGCAAAGGCTGTTTTGACGTGGATTCATTCACGATTTCTAAAAACGTTGAGCTTTTTGTGGAACAATAAATTTGCTTTTCCAGTGATTAGAACTGTTCCACTCCTAAGCTCATCACGTAGACATACAGGGCACTTGTTATGTTAATTTTTCAGGTGCTGTGATTTTCAGTGTTGCACTCCTTACTGCAAGTTGCTTGTAATGGTGGTAATTTAAGAATTGAAGCTTATTCTACTGAGGTATTAATTGCAAGTTGTTTAGGTAAATGTCTTTGGGTCATGTCATTTATTTATTATGGCTGCCACCTTACCACTTTTCCTTTCTTTTTCTGTGCTAATACAGTTATAAAGAGGACCAACATGACTTTGAGACAGACTCCGACGACCTGATTGAAATGGCGGGCGATGTAGGCGAGGAGCAGCAGGATGATGACAGCGAGACCATCGAGAAAGTTATGGACACCAGAACAGGCAAAAAAGGAGGTGATGTACTTTCATTTTACACCTTGCTAGTTACTATTAGGGAACTTTGCCACTGCACAAGAAGCAAGAACTTGCCCAATTAGGAGCACATAGGAGCCGGCGTTAGTTTCAGTTCTAGTTATCGTGTGTTTCAGCTGAACTGAAGTGGAAACTGTAACGGCTGCAATGATGACTTGAAAAGGCAACTGACTGATGTGATGATTGAAGTGATGTGGTCAGAAATCCCATTTCACTAATGATGTTGTCATCCTTCAGTTTTTTTGTTGTCCTGTCTGAGTTTCTTTATTGTTTCTCAACATTGGTCAGGATTACGCTTTCGTTTTTGTTTTGTTTTTCATTCCCCCAAGCTCCTGTTGATGTCTTCCGATGCTTGACAGCTCACAATCAAATGCTTCAAAATGAATTTAAACATTTGGACCTACCGACGTTGTCTGTTATATCCCTGTCTTTTTTTTTTTTTTTTTTTTTTTAACAAGTGCAGTGGAACATGGCCTTAACTGCCATAATATGTCTCATCAAAGATACATTTTGCCATGCGTATAGTCAGAAGGTAACTTTTTTTTTGTTTTGTTTTTTTATATTATAGCTACTGGGGCTTCTACTACTCTTTACGCTATAGAGGAAAATGGAGACCCATGTGAAGGCTTTGACCCAGAGAACGATGAAGGAGAGACTCAATATCTCATCAAGTGGAAAGGCTGGTCCTACATCCACAACACATGGGAGAGCATGGAGTCTCTGACACAGCAGAAGGTCAAGGGACTCAAGAAGCTGGACAACTACAAAAAGAAGAACGATGAGCTCAATTCATGGTGAAGATCTCTTTCCCCATCAGCATATCATTTACAAATGTGAAAAAAATTTTAAGAATTTAACGAGGTTATCTTCTGTGTTATTAGGTTAAGAAAGGCTTCCCCTGAGGATGTCGAGTATCATAACTGCCAGCAGGAGCTCACTATTGAGTTGAACAAGCAGTTTCAAATTGTGGAGAGGGTCATCGGTAAGAACCAATCAACAGCTTTTATTTGCTTTTAGCTGGTAGCTCTGAAGAAAAAAAATTCATGTGTTACTGCATGTTTCATTTAAATTATCCTAAATTGAATTTTTTTTTGTTAACAGCAACAAAAACAGGAAAGACCCAAGGTCCTTCCGACTTTCCCTGTAAGTCCATTTTCTAAAACAGTGCTGTAACTGTTGGATGTTTTCACTGAAGCTGAAAAAAAGTCTTTGTTTTTTCATTTCTGTCCTGTGCTAAGTGCTTTGCCCTTTTCACTACAATTCTCTCTAACAACCTGTTTTTAAATTAACAGCTCACAAGACATCATCTTCCAATGAGCCAGAGTACTTATGCAAATGGATGGGCTTACCCTATGCTGAGTGCAGCTGGGAGGATGGAGCCTTGGTTAGAAAGAAGTTTGAGCACTGTATCAACAGCTTCAACAGCCGAAACTCCAGCAAAACGGTTCCCTCTAAAGACTGCAAAGTGAGGCTCAAATCTGACCTCCAGTGGTCATATTTTCAGATCTTATATTCGTCCTTTGTTTACTAAAAACCAAAGTTGGAGAGGTTAGTGTTATTGGTGCTCAAATGAAAGCATGAATTAATCTCTTAACTGTGATTTCAGGTACTGAAACAACGACCAAGATTTGTTGCTCTTAAAAAACAGCCATCTTATATTGGAGATGAGAACCTAGAGCTTAGAGATTACCAGTTGGATGGATTGAATTGGCTGGCTCACTCCTGGTGCAGGTACAAATTCGAGAAAAGAGTAATGCGTTCTTTTTGGAGAAATTGTACAAGAATAATTGGGTTGCATAAGGAAGGTCAAACCACACGGATGCCTTTTTCTTCGTCCTCAGGTGCAATAGTGTCATTCTTGCTGATGAGATGGGTCTGGGAAAGACCATCCAGACCATCTCTTTCCTGTCCTACTTGTTCCACCAGCACCAACTCTATGGCCCCTTCCTGCTGGTGGTGCCGTTGTCCACTCTCACCTCTTGGCAGAGGGAGTTTGACACCTGGGCCCCCGACATGAATGTGGTCGTCTATCTTGGTGACGTCATGAGCAGGAAAACGGTACAGTGAATCACATTACAGGTATTTCCTTTCATAGTCTTGTGATACCTACAGAGATTGGCTAATTTTTCTCTATTTGTCTCTTATGTTTTGAATAGATCCGCGACTATGAGTGGGTGAACCATCAGACGAAAAGAATACGCTTCAATGCACTATTAACCACTTATGAAATTCTACTGAAAGACAAGGTAGGCGTAAAAAAAAGTAATTAATGTTTTCTGGAGAAATCTGTGTTTTTCATAATGGTTATATGTGGTTACACCAATTAATTACCTCAACCGCAGTGATTTAGCTATCACAATTTATCTCCAGGGGGTTCTTGGGAACATCAACTGGGCGTTCTTGGGTGTGGATGAAGCTCACAGACTGAAGAATGACGACTCCCTGCTGTACAAAACATTAATTGACTTCAGGTCCAACCACAGGCTCCTCATTACTGGCACCCCGCTGCAGAACTCCCTCAAAGAGTTGTGGTCACTTTTGCACTTCCTAATGCCTGACAAGTATGTCTGTGTTTACACTCTCTAAATGATACTGTTGCACATGGGTGTGAATATTGCTAATGAACAAAAAGCATGCAACATGTCAGTTCAAATTCCAGCAATGACAAGAGTAAATGCTTATTATTTCTGTATCACTGACTGTTGCTATTGTCTCTCTTGTGCACTGCAGGTTTGAGTCCTGGGAGGATTTTGAGGACGAGCACGGGAAGGGCAGAGAAAATGGATATCAGAGCCTTCACAAAGTCCTTGAGCCCTTCCTCCTCCGACGTGTCAAGAAAGATGTGGAAAAATCTCTGCCCGCCAAGGTGGAACAGATCCTCCGTGTAGAGATGAGTGCCCAGCAGAAACAATTCTACAAGTATGAATTTTGCCCTTTGGAGCGCCTTTATCGCCACATCTGTCTTTCACATAAACCGCTTGAGTGACAATGTGCCTTTTTTAATCTAAAGCTGTATCTCTCATCCATTAATTTAATCTGTCTCTGAATATTTCTAGGTGGATTTTAACAAGGAATTACAAAGCTCTCTCCAAAGGCACCCGAGGCAGCTCCTCTGGCTTCTTGAACATTGTTATGGAGCTGAAAAAGTGCTGTAACCATGGTTTCCTCATTAAACAGCCAGAAGAGGGAGACACTGAAACACAACAGGAGCACCTGCAGGTATGTTTCTTTGTGAGCCGGCTTTAGCTCAGAGCAACACCTTAGGCTAAGTCTGCGAGTCATGGCAACTAGTTTTGACTGTAGAATGAACAAAACCACTTGGAAAGCTATAGTGCTGTTTTTTTTTTTTTTGTCCTGAAGTGAAATGTTGACATCCTGACTTTGCATTCCACAGAGTCTAGTGAAAGGCAGCGGAAAGTTGGTGCTGATGGACAAGCTGCTCACCAGACTTAGAGAGAGGGGCAACAGAGTCCTCATCTTCTCCCAAATGGTCAGGATGTTGGACATTCTGGCTGAATACCTGGCCCTCAAACGCTACCCGTTCCAGGTAGGATTTTCTCATGTCCTGTGCCACATTTGGAAATCGCTGCACTGTTAGGCTCCAAGCTCACAGGAAAAATATGCTAAAGCAAACAATTTTTTAAGACTGCGTTAGTGGTGTTTATAATGAAGGGGCTTTGGGGGAGGTGGTGAAGAGTGCTGAAGGGGGATGCCAACTCAGATGATGGCAGGATCAGGTGTCAGCACTGCAGTGCACATACTCCACCGGACTGACTGCTCATGTGGTTATTTATATCAGCAAGTTATTTTCTGACAAGGACTGCTAGGTCTCCTGCAAGTCTGTGGACTCGGTGTGTTTTTGCTGACTTAGTCTTTGTCAGGGTCACTCACTGTAGACTGTAGTGCTCTCTTGGAGAATATAGACATTCTGACAGGGTCTGATGGCATGTATAGCTGAGTGATGCCAAAGTCAGGGATGGAAGCCTGGGAAAATTTCAAAGGTTTCATATCTCTTTCTTCCTCTCTCCTCTTCAGCGGCTGGACGGTTCCATAAAAGGAGAAATTCGAAAGCAGGCACTAGACCACTTTAATGCAGAGGGCTCAGAGGTATGTATGCTGGATGGGTTAAAATGACTTAATAATACAGTCTGATAGATTGTACAACTCATCTCTGACTCAGTTTTCTTGGATGATTTAATCTTGGAGGACTAGCAGGTTAACAATGTATTAATGGCATAAATGATGCAAAAAATGTTTAATATAGAGAATTGTTTGGAAAATACTCTAATATATGATGTAAAACATGGAATAAACACGTGAGCTGGGATCAGTATCAGGGAATTGGGCAATGATGAGAACTAGGTAGATTCAACCATGGTCAGCAGAGTCAAAGTCCTCACTTAAAACCCTCTGCACTTTTGCATAGTGTACCTTTTCAGTGAAAATTATTACTATCTCCTACTTTTTGGGTTTGTTTTGTTTTCCTACCCACTACTCATATTCCCTGCTGCTTACATTGGCGGAGGTATACCGCTGGATGATGTCTGCTTGAAGCTTTAACAGTTCCATCTGTTCTCCAGGACTTCTGCTTCCTGTTGTCCACCAGAGCTGGAGGCCTGGGAATCAACCTGGCCTCAGCAGACACCGTGGTTATCTTTGACTCAGACTGGAACCCTCAAAACGACCTGCAGGCACAAGCCAGGGCTCACAGGATTGGCCAGAAGAAACAGGTAACCCATGGCTCTCATTGTAGATATTGTGCAGAGTAGGTACAGTCTACATCAGTGTCAATTCAAAGCATCTCCACGCTTTCTTTGCAGGTGAACATATATCGATTGGTCACAAAAGGAACAGTGGAGGAGGACATCATTGAGAGGGCAAAGAAGAAGATGGTTTTAGACCATCTTGTCATTCAGAGAATGGACACCACTGGTCGAACTGTACTGGACAACAACTCAGGAAATTCAAAGTGAGCATATGAAAATGATGTATTTTTAGCTGTTTTACAGGACCACAGAGGTTCTGAAGAACTCCATTCATTTAACATTGCTGTTTTTGTCTACAGTTCAAATCCATTCAATAAAGAAGAACTGACTGCTATCCTAAAGTTTGGTGCAGAGGATCTTTTCAAAGAGGCAGAGGGAGAGGAGTCTGAGCCACAGGTACCACAGTACTGACTAGACAGTTTTGTGTGCATTAAAAATTCATGCCTTAGATTGTTGCAGACGTAAACTGAATTTTCTGGGCTTTTTCAGGAGATGGATATTGATGAGATCCTCAGGTTGGCCGAAACAAGAGAGAGTGATCAGGGATCGAGTGCAACAGACGAGCTTCTCTCTCAGTTCAAGGTACACGCAACTCTGCAGCGCTTTGCATTATGATTCAGTGTCTTTCATCCCTTGATCCTGAACCCACAGTCAGACGTCCCTCATTTGACCACCACTCACATGTTGTTTTTTCCCTTCTTTATCTGCCACAGGTGGCCAATTTCTCTAACATGGAAGAGAGCACTCCAGAGCTTGATGAAAAGCATTCTCGGGATTGGGACGACATCATCCCTGAGGACCAGCGGCGCAAACTGGAGGAGGAGGAGAAGCAGAGGGAGATGGAGGACATCTTCATGCTGCCTAGAAGCAGGAGCTCAAACAAGAGGGTGAGGGGGAGATATTTCACAGCCTTAAATATAGCAGGAGAGATGCTGAGAGAGCATTTCTCTCTTGGAACCACTGTCAGTCCTCCTCATTCACTGATATCTGCTGATTCAGTACATTTGGACAGTTAAATGTCCTGTGATGCAGCAGCAACTTGATATCTAATCTGAATTCATGGAGTATGTAGAATTATCCTTTAAGGGAATATGTGCACTTCAGCAAGAAAACATTGTTATCCTTAGTTGTAGAGAAAGAAAGCCTACTTTAAGCAATGACAGTGTCCAGATTCAGAAACTTGAAAGTGGCTGGAAGGAGGCATGCTGCTGCATTTCCTGTGTCTGAGGGTTTGCATTATGTGTTTCAGGCTCAGGCCAACGATAGCGATAGTGACGTAGGCTCCAAGTTGAAGCACCGCTCCTCAGGGTCAGACAGTGAGACGGACGATAGCGAGGATGACAAGAAGCCAAAGAAAAGAGGCAGACCCAGAGCCCGCAAAAACAATGTGGAGGGTTTCACAGATGCAGAGATCCGCCGGTAAGTGTTTTGCAAGCAATTACTTACATTATTGTCTGATGTTTCAGTATTAAAATGAGACTCAGTTATGTTTTTCTTAGACCAAGATTGTGTTTCTTCATAATCTCTATTTTAAAATATGTCCATTGACAGGTTCATTAAATCATATAAGAAATTTGGATCTCCACTTGAAAGGTAAGTGTAATGTAGAGTAATTGTGATTGAATAGACAGACAGATTAATTGTTTGCTAAACAAACAGCTATAATTTTTATTTCTAGTAGTTTTTCTTACCAGTTCTGACAAACCATGCAGATAAAATGCTTTTTTTCTGTTTCCAGGCTAGAAGCCATTGCCAGAGACTCTGAGCTGGTGGACAAATCTATAGCAGACCTCAAGAGACTGGGTGAATTGATTCATGCGAGTTGTGTCACTGCAGTGCAGGAGCATGAGGAACACCTTAAAGAGAATCCTGCTGAAGGTATGTCGATTTCACCTGTTGGGGTGCTAGAAAAATACAGTTTTTTGAACGACCCAAATGACATGTTATTATTTCAGCCAAAGGTCCTGGGAAACGCCGAGGGATTAATATCAAAATTTCAGGAGTGCAAGTCAATGCCAAGTCAATCATCCAGCATGAGGAAGAGTTTGAGCCTTTACACAAAGCTGTGCCGTCCAATCCTGCAGAGAGAAATAAGTAAGCTGCAGCTGCAAATTTAAGGGGTTGTGGGTTTAAATTTCAAAGATGCTGAGAGAAGTTCATAGATGTTACACATGAAATTTGACAATGCTTTGTCACCCATAGGTTCCAGCTGACATGCAGGGTTAAGATCGCCCACTTTGACGTGGACTGGGATCTGCAGGATGACATTCAGCTCTTGCTCGGCATCTACGAACACGGTTATGGCAACTGGGATCTGATCAAGACTGATCCTGACCTTAAGCTGGTAGATAAGGTGAATATACAACATCTCTTTAACAACGGTTTGGAAACTTGGCGTTTGAACAAATGACTAGCGTTTCCTTTTCTATGTGCAGATTCTCCCAGACGACCCAGGCAAAAAGCCTCAGGCCAAGCAGTTGCAGGCCAGAGCAGACTATCTTCTGAAGCTGCTGAAGAAGGAACAAGAGAGTAAAGACCTGTCCAAAACAGGAGAGGAGGTATGCTGTGACTGATAACCTGAAAACTCAACATCACAATTATCATGACCATATTTATCACAGATTTCAGTATTATTGCAGTGTTGTTCAATGTGCTGAAAATGGCTAATAACTACAATTATAGGTAAAAATAATTTCTGGTTTGTTTAGAAAATCCCAACTAAACAATCAGAACTATCAACTATTTGCATTAAAATAAGAAAATTAATGCCATATGTTAACTTATGAAATATACAAGCATATCAAATGCCTTATGGGTGACTTAGACCATAGAAACAATCAAATGTTTATTGTGCATGTTAGAGCGGCACAATGGTAGCAGTAAGGATACAAGACTGGCTGCTCAATGATATGTACTACAGAATACGCCAATCAAAAACCATTATTATGGTAATTTGACATTTGAATTGACATGCAGCAGAGTAACTGTCATATATTTTATCATGGTTTATCGTAAAAAAAAAACAAAAACGGTACTTTGCTCCATCCCTATATCTTGGTAACTGTTTCCTGCTGTTTATATTATATGACTATTTGAAATGTTGGATAAATGCAATCTGCTCAAAGCTCAGTCTGTCTCTCCCTCCACAGGCCAAAGTGAAGAAGAGGAAGCCTCGGATGAAAAAAGAGAACAAGATCCTCAAGGACGAGCAGGGCAACGACATCTCCTCCCCTCGCCTGTCGGACAACCCGTCAGAGGAGGGCGAGGTCAAGGTCAGCCACAAAATCAACACAGCTTTGTCAGCCACTAGTCTTTATATAGGCGTTATTGTTTTCACTGATTGACTTGGATAGGGCATGCAGCAGAGCAGTGTTTCCTCTAGTACTGCATAACCCACTGTTTTATTTACTAATCTTCATTCTGCTCTCGTGGTTGAACAGGATGATGGAATTGAGAAGTCCCCTGCCAAGAAGAGACAAAAGAAAAAGGATAATAAAGAGAACAAAGAAAAACAGGGAACTCCTAAAAAGGAGAAGGAAGGGGACAAAGACAAAAAGGGCACCAAGCCCAAAAAAGAAAAGGTATTTTCATATTGTGACTATTTGTATCATGTTGTGCTCAAGACTGTTTCAAATTTACATGGATATGAAGTGTATGAAGAACTGGCTTATCAATTTTTAGTCAAGCTCTGAGCCTCCACTCCCACAGAGCACATATCAAAAATTAATAAGGTCTTATATTTCTTAATTCAGATTTTTTTTGGGTCACATACTATTTAATGATTTAGATTTCCAGAGAGCAAAGTATTTCCTTTTACATTTGGTATCATTTCATTGTAGTTTTAATTTCCAAGAGGTGCAAAAAAACCAAAAAATTCTGTGTTTTTTACTTTCTATCCTCATTCTGTGGCTGTTCTGTTGATAGTGTAAACAGTGTCAGTGCGTGTATGTTGTGCTGATACCTTGTTCTGTTTTTGTTTTTGTTGTCTCTCAGGCCAAAGGAACCAAAGGGAAGAAGAGCCAGGGTCCAGTCCACATTACTGCTGGATCCGAGCCTATTCCCATTGGAGAGGATGATGACGAACTAGACCAGGAGACCTTCAGCATTGTGAGTTATCACCTGCAACCCTGATACCATATGACCAATTAGTGTGCATTTAAAAACAGATGGTGCACACTGAACTCACCTGTGATGACATTTTATCAATTGGTATGTTTGTGTGTCTAGTGTAAGGAGCGCATGAGGCCAGTGAAGAAGGCCCTGAAGCAGCTGGACAAGCCTGACGAGGGCCTTTCTGTCCAGGAGCAGCTCCAGCACACTCGCACATGCCTACTGAAGATAGGAGACCGAATCACAGAGTGCCTTAAAGCCTACAATGACCCCGAGCATGTCAAAACATGGCGACGGTAAGATGAGGATTACACTTGATGTGATATTACTGGAAATACTCATCACGATGCCCCCCTTTTCCACTTTGCCGCTAATTATTCTGGTCCTTTTTTGGCAGAAATCTCTGGATTTTTGTGTCCAAGTTTACAGAGTTTGGTGCCAGGAAGCTTCACAAGCTTTACAAGATGGCACAGAAGAAGCGGTCACACGAAGAAGAGGTGAGTTGTTCTGTTTGTAAACGATCAGGCTTTAGAGTATAATTATCAGTTGAACGTGATCTGTTGTGGTCACTGACATTTGAATCATCCGGTGACACTTTCAGAAGGAACAGAAGAAGAAGGAGGACCCTGCAGGGAGGGTGAAGCCTTTCAGACCAGAGCCGTCTGGGTCCAGTCGAGATTCCACTGGTACACAGCCATCCTCAAAGTCTATGTCTCACCCCTCGCAGCCAGGCTCCCACGGACACCACCGAGAACCGTACAACCCCACCAACAAGCGGCACTTCGGGAACGATGGTACGCTCTTGAACATATTTTCAGTCTCAAAAGCACAGTGACCTTGTGCATATTTCATCACAGAAAAGCAAAGTGGCACAGACCATAAATGCAAATACCTAGGCAGGAGCAATCAGCCATAAGCTCAAAGTTGGACTTGGAATCAACATAAACCCGTTTTAATCAGGGGGAAAAAACGTTATGGGAACTCTGTGATGATGAACAAATTGAGATAATGCATGCATCTTTCTGTTTCACTGAAAGTACTTCATGAAGAAGAGTTATGGTAATACACTTTCATTCCTCATATTGGTGCATGTATCATTTAACATGAGCTTCTGCATTTTTCATTACAGATAGAGGAGATTGGCCAAGGGACCGTAAATACAATTACCCAGGTAACAGCAACCAGCCGTGGCAAGGAGATCGGCATCATCCGTATGATCAGCATCGCTATAAGGATCACTATGGTGATCGACGTCCCCACGGAGACTCCTATCGCAGTAGTTACCGCAACAGCAGCTCGCCGCGAAAAAGGCCATATGAGCAGTACGGTGATCGGGACCACAGGGGTCATCGACCCTATTATGAAAGGTGAGTCAGAGAAATGACATGCTATTGTTTGGCAAAGTGTAGTGGTGATTGAAATATGAAGAAACCATGATGTTGTAGCTCCAGCTTTGTGAGTGACTGTCTGTATGTTACAGGCATCCAGACCCCAAAAGAAGACGTACCGATGAATTCCGTCCCACTAACTACCACCAGGGGAGAGAAGGCCCTCTTCAGGACTTCAGGAGGATGCCAGAGCACAGGCCACCGGGCCCGACAGGGCCAGAGCACTACAGGCCCTTCCACCCGGACAAACCTCCTCCTCTGATGGACCCCCGCTCCCCGCAGGCTCAGAAGTCTCCCCAGGACTCTCGCTCGCCACTCGAGCGGCCTGTAGAGCAGAAAGGAGGGGTAGACCCAAACTGGAACAACAGGAAAACATAAGGCCCGCTAGTGGTGACTTACAAACTGAACTGTCCAGGGTCAAAGCCACATGCTGCTGATGGACAAGTCTGGATTAGCCAATCATAAGCTCACAGTTGGAAAGGGAATCAACACTTACCCTGTTTACCAGCAAAACCAAACTATTACGCTCCTTCCCCCGAGGGACTGTGGCTGTGAATATGTGCCCAAAATGAAGAAGTGGGTTTCCTCCAGTCATCTTCATGATGATGAAAAAAGTAAATAGCTCATGCATCTTTATTTAAATAAAATGACTTGATCAGTCCATGTTTAGACTGTGTAATGCTTAAGGATGCTTAGTCCCATGGACTACTATCTAAGGAAATACATCAACTGATGACTGATCTCAATCCTAAAAGTGCCTGAAGGATTTGGCCTTTTGAATGGTAAATGTATGGGATTATTCTTCCCAAAGGATCATGGACATTCTTTTTTTTTTTTTTTTTTTTTTTTTTTTTTAGCTTTAAGTCTTGCAATTGATGTCATTAGCAGCATTTCAGTACAAACGAATGTGTATTATGTGATCATGTGCGCACCTTCAAATGTTTATCTTGACCATGTAGCTAGGGTATCATGGGGTATCATTAAACAAATGCATTTCTCCCACTTTTAACAAAAGGGGATGGATTTGTTCGCAGTTACATGTCAATTGTACCAGTCAGTTTTGCTCTAAATACTATTCAACAGAAGGTTGAAAGGGTTTTAGCGACTTCACATTTCTCTTGTGTACAGATAATCATTATTTCTGTATTTGTACAGCTATATAAATCATTGCAATCCTCCTGCTTTGATCACCTTAACCACTTCTTCTGTCAGTGGGCCTAATGAAATGAAAGCTTTCTAAACAGTATTTATTACAACAGAGTGTGCAGAGGTTCAAAACACTACAACTTAGAACAATCTTTTCTTTTTGTCCGTCAGTATTCTGATGAAATGGTAAGAATGGTACTTCATGGCATAGATTCACTGTTTTCCCACCCGTATTAGTGTTCATTTATGTCTGAAAATGATTGTTAAAAACACACATCCTTCCCTTACCTATGGTTTGGCAATATTTTTGATTTCCTGAGACATTTGTGCTCAAATGCTGGCAGTTTGTTAAAATATTATTTGGGGAGGTGATGATGTTTGATTACACTGATTACTTTCGGTCATTCTTTCCCCCGTGCCAAATGTGTGTGGTTCTACTCCGGCCCTTGTTTTTGTTTTTTAGTATCGATTGTTATGCTTCTCCATTTGTGCCTTATTTCTGTGTATTATCATACTGTATATGAGTTCATGGACAGTACTGTGGTCTAATATAGGCAGGATGCAGTATAAACATGACACGTTTTAAGGACACTGCTCTGAATGGCTAAATAGTAGTATTCAGAGACAACTGGTGGAGGGACCACTTATGCTATTAATTTGTCATGTGGTTCTATGATTTCCAGAAAATTTTGGGGAAAATATAAACATTAATGTAAGAAATTTTGTGTTTTTGTCCGGGGCACGAAGCCAACCTGTTACAATAAACAGCCAACACATCCTCCTTCCACGGTGAGCAAGCTACAGTTCCTGTATATGTTCTTTGAGCAAGCCTAAATAATTTATATTTGTGACAAAACCACTCTTCATGGGAAATGTGCTGTACATATGTTTGGACATATGTAATAAACTTTGTTACATAATGAAATTGTTGTGCTGTGAGTTTTTTCTTTATGGTTGACATGATTTCATTCCCTTCGCCCACAGATTTATTTAAACATAATCTCATCACCATAAGTCTTTTCTGCAAGGTAAAAATATAAATTTAGAAACTTAAAATATTTTTGTGTCTAAAGTGCTTGAGCAGCTGTGCTCTTATTTCAAGGTTTTTACAGCAGGGGGCAGTCCAACTTAGGAAATAGCTGCAGCAACACCACCAGAGGACTTTCAAAAAATGCTCTTACATCATCAGCAATAAGACAAAAGGCACCTCAACAATAAGACATTTTCTTTTATTCAATAAATAATTTACATTATAAACAGTTTGTGTGTGGCACCACATTTGCTCTACATACAAACACAGTTTGATCTGTCTGGCATCTCTCATTCAGTTATTTTATTCTTTTCTACCATTACAGGTCTGACAGCCGCTATTCACAAGTTCAAACAAAACGAGCTAAATGAAACGAGAAACATAAAGTGCTTTAAACTCAAAAACATGAACATCCCAGAACACTTCCCTTTCTAGATTAGCTGGGCTGCATACAGGATGTTAGGTTTTACTTGGTCTGCAACCAAGTAAGCAAAGAGTGCTGACGACCTCACCAAAAATTTTTTATAACTGCCTCAGACAGAACTGCTCTAAGATTAGGTTTGTTTGAGAATGATCACAATATAACCATCAACAATATTCAGTTTTGTGGTGTTCATGTTTTTGCAAAACTCCCTTTTAAAATAATAAAAACACAAAGTTCACATTCACCAAAACATCTGATATACAAAAACCGTAGTGATAAATTCAAACACAACTGGTAATATACAAATTTAACTCAACTCACAAAACATATACAATCTCACATTACACATGTAGAACCATATACTGTAAAACTCACAACACAAATTACATCTATTAACACAAGATTCAACATTACAATCATTTGTTTGTAGGATTTTTTTTGTCAAACTGCACCAACACATATTCCAATAGCAGTAGTAAGGCCTGCCAAATACTTCAGTGTAAGAATATATAATCATAAAACCTTGCCCAAGAAGTAATAGTATCTACGAGGTTGACTACTAGATTGCCAGATACTGTAGTTGAGAGCCAAAATTCAAATGGAAACCTCAGTGAGAAAGGAGCATTGTTGGAAAAAAAGAAAAAGAAAAGCAATGGTCAAACTGTAACACAGAAACGAATGCTGGTAGTAATATGTATGCGTGTCACTGTAGATCTGCGAGACTTTTTTGGCCTTTCTGCATTACCTTGAATTCATCCACAAAGATAACTTATATACATACGATTGAGAATCCTCAAATGTGAAATCTTCTAAGTCGCCTAAATAGACAGAAAGACGAAAATTCAGTTGTTTAGGAAAATGTTGGCACAAGGGCTTGTTCTTTGGCAATGACTTAAGCCATGAATTCACATCTACAGACATACGCTAATCATTAATTCACTAAACCGCAGCCAGGTCAGCAGGATGTTTCTATGAAGATGGCTGGTCTGACTAGAGGTTACATCTGAACAACCAGTATCTAAATGAATGGCCTTTGCAAGAGACAATCGAGACTGGAGAGATTAACATTCACAAAATGCACAAAGAGATAATTTTCTCTGCAATAAGCCATGAGGTTGATTGATTACTGGACCGAGAGGCAATTGAACACTCTGTAAATGTGTCTGCGTTCTGGGTGCCCTTGGCTAAATTTGTTCTTTGCTTTCTTGCTACAGTTACATTCACATTACTACATGACCTCTTTTACCAAAAGACTCAAAGTACCAAACACTTTCTGATCAACGTGTCAGCTCAAAGGACGCAGCAAAAGGCTTTATGACACTGTAATTGATACACAGATGAAAGTTAAGTAAATACATTTTTGCCAGTTCCCTTAGGAGTTGCTACTTGGCAGCTAGAGTTGTTTTCACTGACCCTGGACCACAATGTCATTCCCATATCAGACTTTCAGGTGCAATATAAAGACATGGGAAATATTTTTCCCATCAGAGGTTTGCTTACTCATGCACCCTCTAACACACTCAAACCACAGAGGCAGAATTCTGCACACAAATTTGTGCAAATGCACACACATACACACACACACACACACACACACACACAATCACACACATACACAAACACGACCTGACAATATGACCCATTAATCTCCACAGCAGACAACTGGAGACGCTGCTCTGACATCCTTTTGGCTGAGTGCTTCCTCCAAAAGGCTCAGGCTTTCCCAAAGCTGGAAACTAATCAAACATGGAGCTGCTCTTGGCCATAGGTTAACAAAAGCCCCTGTCAGGTCCTCTAGCCTAGCCACATGAGCCACAGAGAGCTTCACTGGCTTGGCACCAATGAGGGGATCAGGGGAGGAGGATCAGCAAACTCCTCTTTCTGCAAAAGATCATCTTGTCCGGCTTCCCATAGGCATGCAGCCCCAGTGAGAATGTGGGATTTAATCCCAGCTGGATATCCTGAGCTCTGGGGCAGCTGGGCTCTCTCACCGCTGCTCTCTTCAAAGACCGGTCCTATGAACCAGCTAAATACATGCGATGATAGGTGGGAGCACGAAGAGCTCAGCTTGTTGCTAGAGTGAAGTCAAGACATGACAATACAACAAAAATGAGACTTAGGGCTGCAGTGACCCTACTGGCCAGCCACATGGGACAGACCCAGAGCAGTAGATTGGAGCTGATGTACAACACAACACTCACTGACAGGTAAAACATCAAGAAACTGTTGTAAAAGGGCTATAGATGAGCTGCACAACATTCAATCCACAATAAGACAGCAAATAAGTTGAGGAAGAGGAACAAAGGTAAATCCTTCCCCCTTGGTGCTGCATTACCTATAATTGCATTCTCAAAGATGTGGTATCGGTTACTGTTTGAGTGGAGCATTTTTACATCCTCAAAGGCATAGTAGGCTGCCATGGTGAAGTTTATGTCCCCGGAAGATAGAAGGTCAAACACGCAGGACTGAAAATAGAGGTCCTCCACTGGGAGGCGCTCTTTGCACTTGGCCTTTGCAGACTGGTAGCTAAACCCATGCATTGTGGTGCCACTCTTGGTCCTGCCCAAGCCATGAGACTCTGTTGCGCGAGCCCTGAAGGTCCTGAAGTCGATGCGCTGGTTGGCAGGACAGCCATGAAGACAGAGGTACAAGTCCTGATTATCGCCTTCCTCCACAGAATTTACAACTTCCTCCGGCATCCGTACAGCAAAGGTCAAATAGCGGCCTACTTGCCGAACCACTATGGTTGTTCCAATGTACCTGGCCTGAATCTCCACATGCTGCCCTGGGACCTTCTCCACCACACGCAGTGTGTTCGCTCCGTGCCGATCACCACCGTTCTTAGAGCCGTCTGCAAACGCTGCTGGCAGTTCATCCGTCTCGGCGTGGTACATCTTCTGGTCCACACACTCCTGGAAATTCTTGAAGATGATTGTCAGCTTCAGGGGGAAAGAGAAAAAAAGAGAAAACATATCATTAATGCTCAGCAAAAATGATCAAACCACTAAGCAGACTGTGCAGATGCTGTGTTTTTCTTGACCAACTAGGGCTGGATGATCTGGTGCTACTACATCAATAACATGATGACAGACTAGATATCATCTGGGAGTTTGGATGTCATAATATCATGGTATGGCACAAGTGTGTTTTCCAGGTTGTAAAGACTGCATTATAGTAAAGGGATGCAATTTTCTGAACTTTATACCTTCTTCTACCTGCCTGATCATCATATCCATGTTACTAATGACTGCTGACAATTGAGTAATGACCAAAAAAACAATCAAGTATGTCAAATTATGTATGAATATCTTCTGAATGCAGCAACAGTCATCCCTGTAATACTTTCACAATACCCATAGATATGTCTGGTTCAAGGTATTGTGATTTTTGATTTAGTCTGTATCGCCCAGCCCTACAGACACTAGTAGAAAAATCAAATTAAAATGTGTAGCAAACCCCCAAACTTACTGTTCAGCTACATTTGAAACAAACAAAAAAAACGTAATTGATCTTTATTAATTAGGTAGATGTCCGAATACCTGCAGCTTTTGCTGCTTTAATGAGTGAGGGAAGTCTTTGTACCTTTGCATTTACAAGTTTGTGCAATATGTGCCATCTACCCCACTACCCAACTTTAGTGTCACGTTTCAGCTCTGGCTCAACATGGGGGAGGCCAAGGTAAACGCCCTCAAAAAACATGAGTCTCAGCCATGTTAAATCAGGCCTCAGTTTGCAGACACAAAGACGATCCATTCATCGTGCTGAAAAACCTGCCTGTGAACCCCAGAACTATGCTCCAGGGAGTGGCACTGGGCCAGAACAGAGGGATATACTCTGCAGCTAATTAAGTACGACTGGTCAGTATTCTGCGAGCTTGGTTTCATCAGGACACCAATGAGCCATTGTCAAATCAGTGACACCAGTACAGCCCAGGGACTCTGATGTCTCCACAGTGGGGACGGGGGAACAGCGGGAGTAAACAGAGCACCAGAATACTCCATTAGCTAGCCAATTCATCTGTTACACCAGTTATTCTCAGTTCCCCCAAGCCCTGAAAAACCACCGTTTTCCAGCCATATTCATTTCTGTTTTTCTGGTTTATTTCTCAAGCTTTTAATGAAAACAAATACACAAAAATGGCTTTATCATCCCATCATCTGTATGAGGATGGTGTTAAGCCAGACAGTTTTATACACTGTAGCGAGGGCAATGTACCAGCGCAGAGCTCTGGTAATGCAGATCTTTAAACCAGAAGGGCCTTGTTTGCACAGGTGGCACTGGCTGCTGCCTTGTTTTCCCCCTTTGTGCAGAATCAAGATCTTAAAAGCTGTCTCATTTGCTTCCAAGAACAGCAATACAAAAATATCATTACTCTAAGTGCACAGAAATCCACAAATGCTAAATACAGCATCATTAAGAAACCTTAATTATAGAAAATTATACTTTCTACAAATGTGATTAAGGACAAAGTCCTCTTATACCTCAGTTTAAATACTGCAACCATGATACTCTGTGAAGTGACTGAGCTACATAATCATGGCTGCCAAAACTGTACCAAATGTGGAGAAAATGTACGTGAATTTGTCCAGTACAAGTACTCATACTTAGTTTTTGACCTCAGCTGCTACAGGAAAGCCATTTCAGGGACAGCTATCCGATCTACCAAAAAACAAAACAATGATAATTTATGGGGTATGCACTCCTGCTAATGTGGGGGAAATATCTCCAGTTTGTGCATGACTTAGAACACTTAGTTGAAACAACATGTCTACTACACACAAGGCAGGCCAAACATCAGGCTTGGCTGTCCTGCAGTGAAACGTGAAGTAGTGTAAGGACTGGAGTCTCATATTAGCATTTGATGTAATACTCCTGTTATAATCCTGGCATATCATTTATAAAGATTATCAAGATCTTAGCAATTGTTCTGGGTTTGGCCTCCTCATCTGTTGTGGAACCAGTCCAAACATGAACCAGAGTCCACAGTAAAGCGCTTCAATGGAAACTTTTACAACTCTGACCATATAAAAGAAGATAAGAGACTATAATATATTTTGATTCAGCATTGTGGCATACTTCCTTTATGTGCATTTATGGGCCCAAGGCTAAAGCCGCATTAGGGCTGGGAGAAAATATTGATTGTCCAATTCTTTGCGATACCAGATCACTTGAATGAGCTCTTAAAATGGAGATATCCATCTTTTAATTTATGCTTGTTTTCAGTGGTTATGTGAGGATTTTTGCTAAATGTCACTTGTAGCTTGCCTTCCGTCCTGCAGATGTCGTCTGCTCAATTTCTAACCTACTGAAGACCTCATTATGTTTTCAACAAACGAGCAAATAGCCAGTGCCATCAAGCCTAAAGGAAGATGTCTTGATGCATTTTTTTTTTACTTAAAATCCATGATGGTACAGAAGAACTAGACAGAGGCAAAGCTATATGTATGCTGCAAAATTGGCACTGTGACTAAAACATCCAGAACTGAACTGATGGGAACTGAATCAAAATCTGAACTAAAAATTGGGATCTTTGCTTCAGAATCTAACCAAACCTGGAAATCACTGTCGACACCCAGCCCTAGTTGCAAACAACGTGTGCGTTTTGGATAAAACTGCAGTTATGATTAAACATGTCACATCAACACATCATGCAGGTAAAGATTAACATAGAGACTCCCACCTTGCTGGTTGCAGTGGCCACAGAGCCTGGTACCACAGGAGTGTTGGTCACCTGGACAGACAGGTATTTGTTGTGTATGAGAGGCCAGGCTCCTTCCACCTTGCAGGTCTGGAAATCATCACCAAAGGTTCGGAGGTGTGGATCTCCAAAGAAGCCACAGTGGGTGTAATTGGGCGGTGCCGTGTTCCGTGGAAGACTGCGCTCATAGTGGCACACTTCTGGGCCGTCAGAGCGCTCCTGGCTGTCAGGCGGGAGCTGCGGTGGTGGAGGTGGAGGCGGTGTACGGGCACGTGGCTGGGATGTAGGCCCCTCCTTGGAGCAGTTGTGCTGGATCATCAGATCCTCGATGCCATGCTGGGCGGAGTGATATGCCAGATCACCTCTACAGGTACGTGCTGTCCGGCGTACACAGCTGTTATACGCCCGCAGCGCTATACAGAACTCCTCCTCGGGTCCAGAGTTTGAGGTGGAGGCCCAAAATTCTGCGTTACACTTGAGGATCTTGCACTGCAGACTCACTGTCGGGAAGATAAAGACACTGTTATAGCAAAAGAAACACAATCAAGGCTATGAAAGTATCATAATGTCATACATTTATGTGAAAATATGTTAAGGTGTCAGAATGGTTTGACGTGTTACTTTTTCTTGTTTATTACTATAAATTTACAAATTGCTTACACTGAAAAGACAATAACCAAGAATGAAACCTCACCAACTAATGTAATGTAACTTTACTGACTCACCACCAGTGTTAATGTCTAGGCTTTGTCCTGCATCCATTCTTGATTAGGTAACAGCACTTTCACCAGTACAGGTTGTAGCACCAATTCTAGCCTAATTTGCCTATATCATAATAATAACACAATTATTCTATTTGCTTACCAAATACTGTACATTTGCTCTATTGGGTTAAAAGCTAAAGATGCACTGATATGTTTTTTTTCTTAATTTCCTACCAATAATGTCTGATACCAATACCATGACAAAACAGAAGGTCCAAAACAGGTTTCTGACAGGCCTATCTTCAGATTTTTATTTTCTTTTCTTTTTTTTTTTTTTTAACAAAAAGGCCATATTATTTTTACTCTGTTGCTAATTTTATGTATTGTAAAATGTATATTAAGTGTATTAGTATATTAAGGACTGTGTGTCTGTATTAAGTGACACACTCACAAAAGTCCAAAGTGCCATTTCACAGTCATCCAAAAATCAGCAGTAAAAATAAAACTGGACCAATGTTGCTTTTTAAAAACTGATATGAGCCAATAGAAGCAGCCTGCCAATCTGGTCCATCTCTAATTAAAACATTTTCTCTGCTAATGGCTTTTAATCTTAGGAGTGATGAATCACTACAAAAAAGACAGGGAAAGCACCATGCCTCCATAATGAGTTTTCAAAGCATCTGTGTCCTAAATCTGTATTTTTAATGTCTTGCATTACACTGCCTTTTGTCTCTTAAAATGAAAAAGAAACTTGCTCCTGGACTAGCGAGGAAAAAACAGAGAACAGGTCTCACCTTTCCTCAGGTCAACCTGGATATAAAGGTAGCTCCTCTGTTTATTCATTGTAAAGGCTAGTATCAAAGAGTCCTGACATTATCAATTACACGGCGCTTTGAGAAGAAGAGGCTTCAAGTTTTTAAAGAAGCCATTTAGACGACCTGATCTATAGCCTCCCTTTAGTAATAATAAACATCTTATCAGCACCTGACTTTACATTGTTGTCTTCAGTTTTAATGCCATATCCGGCCAACTCTAAATTACAAATGCTCTTCAAACATTTCTCTGTGCCCTTTTGCAACACCGTGTTTGTCTTGGATTACCAGCCACTAATAAAGCATTCATTTGCAAAGCCTGTGAGAAGTTTAACCAAGGCAGCGATATCGACACTTTGAAGTCACACTTTGAACAATAACCTCCTGATAGCTTCACCGCAACTCTTTCCAACCCACACCTCTCTACTTACCCATCTGACAGATGCTAGTATCTTAATCTCAGTTTATCAGCGAATTATCACCTCCTTGTTTGACTGTAAGTGACTTGAGAGGGAAAACGATAAGGCCTTGGCAAATGCTTACGTTGAGTTGAATGAGGTGTGTCTATAAAGTAGGCACATTATAGTAACCATATAGTGATTTTACAAGGACTATTCCTATAGAATACAGCAGCAAAACTAAAATTCACTTAATACCACTATAAAGTCACCATATGTGTTTCCATGAGAGCATTATCTGTTGTTGCTGTTTCCCTTTAAATCATTTTACAAACAGCCAGGAAAGCCTATGGTTTCCAACTTTCCCAGGCATTTCAAAGGGCGAATTAATTAGGATATCCCTCCACAAAAAAATAAGCACTGCATTTCTCAGTTTAGTTTCAACTCCACATGCAATTTGCCCGTTTGTTAGGAAAGCAAACTCAGGGGTCAAAGAAGTAATTGCAGCGTACAAGACCAAATGTGAAATCTCCAGGCATCCCCCCATCCCCCAAACTAAACAAGGTTTGAGGGCAGCAGCAGCGCCTCGTAAAAACACCTCCATTTGATTTGTCATTCCCACTGAGGAATTTCTCCACAGCGTTAGGGCTAATTTACTGTTTAAGGCGCTACATATTAAATTATAACCATACAGGCCTATATAGCCTTGGGGGCAACCTTTTAAACCTCCTTTAAATCTTTCCCCAACCTTCACCCCTCTATTCAACGAGTCTACAAGGCAGCATTTCAGTCACCCTTAAATGTCTAATCCAGCAGATTAGCATCTTATCTGGTTTCCCCTTAACTGCAAAGTTGAATCTGAATAGTGAAATAGCGAGATGTTTATCATTTCCAGCAGTTTGTGGTCTAACGCTGCAGCCAAATACACCACAGTAATGCTCCCAATGTGATTTATTAAAAATTTTTTTTAGTCAGGCGTTTTTGGCTACTCACCTGGATAAGCTAAGTGCTGCCGCGCGTGTTGAGGATTTGAAAGTTAAGGTAAAGTTTGAAGATTTACAAAAGTTTACCCGGTGGTGGCTAATGCAATATAGGAAAGTGTAGTCGCACTGACTTCATGCTGAGTGAGTTGCGTTCATCTTACCAGAAGGGAAGAGTGAGAGAAACACAGCGAGGATTTTGCACACTTCAAGCGCCGAGGGTCTTGCTCTTTTCCCCATAACCATCCATCCAGCTCGGGGTCGCACTTCACTCTTCTCCCTGGTCAAACCGGATTTAGGAAGGACAGGGGAGAAGAGTTAGGGGCCACTGGTGCGAGTAAAACACGGAGTCCTCGGAGAGAAAACGCAAAAACAGTCCATTGAGAAGTCCGCAGCTGGTGAAGTCGTTCCTGTCCTACCATCCCTACTTGGTAAGAAGCTGCAGTGTTGTTTTGTCCTCTTTGGAATGAGACTTAACTCAATACAGCCGAGTTACAATGCTCGGCGGACGGCAAAAGCCAGGCAATCGATCTTCCTTTTAGGGAGTGTCAAGAAGGTGCAGCCTATAGGCCTGCGAACAGACTGAACCAATCAGGGATGCCTGTTCTGCCCTTAAACCCCCCTTCTCAGTTTCAAATTACATCTCAGTGAGTAGACTTGCTCGACGACCAAGTCTTTTCGACCCACAAACCGGTTGTCCACCACGCCATGTAAGAAATGTTGGATTTGCTGCTGGGATCATAACTTCACTGTGGTGAATCTCAGAAAGAAAGAAAAAAAAAAACTGTCCTCCCTCCAATGAGCGAATGTCTCCATTATCACAGCAACAGGGCAATACAAACTTACCAGCACATTGTTCCTCCTTGTTGAGGAAAACAACCACCAATATAAACAAAAACATACCTAAACCTACTTATAATAGTCTGATGATACCTGATATGATGTGCACTCAAAACTGAAACAATGAAGTTTTATTTCAGCTTGCAGTGGTGGTTAACCAAATTTAAGGGCAGGTTTATCCTCCTGCATAATAAAATAAAATAAAATGTAAAAATGAGCAACACAGCAATCATAAGCAGAATGTGTTTGTGATTCCGTTCCCTCGTAGGGATGATTAAATATGCTCATGTATAACGAGGTCTGAGCGAACACATTTTCAACCAGGGTGGCCCAACACAGATTGATTTATAGCTCTTATAGGCATTAAAATCTGAAATGCGTGACTTCATATCAAAGAGTTGGCTGCTTGGTGATGTAATTAGATGAGTTGTGGGGGAAAATACGGCTATAGCAACTAGAATAGACAGAGCAACAAACTGCCAAAGTGTCCTCATACTCAAGACAAATCCAGATGTCATCAAATATGCCTGACTGTATGTTGATTTGGGTTTCGGCTTGTTGGCAAGAAGCAGCTCAGGATCACCGTCAGCCATCTTTGCTTTTATATCCAACTGGGAAAATAAACGGTGCAGACATGGAGGTCTTCACCTTCACCTGTTGCACCTGTGACTTCTCAGAAAACAGACATGCCATAATATATGTAGGCATTGTTTGTTTGCCCACAGCATGCTTAAGGATCCATTACAGTTGAGAGCCTGCCCTGTTATGAATTAGGAATAGTATGTTTTTCTGATCAGGAAGGTTATGATATCACCATTTGGACTCATCACAATGTGTATCATTACAGCCAGCCAAAAATTAAATAGGGACATTTTCTAACCAAAATCTTATTCAAATCAAATGTTTGTCATGAGCAATGTCAATTTTGGATAATAACATGAAAAGATTGCTTTACTGTTTTTGTCATTGATTTCATGCTCGGTGTTGAAAACTGAGATCTATTTCTAATCAGTCAATTTAAGAAATATAGTAAAGGTTTCCAACAAGGGGAGAATTTTTTCATGCAGACCATGTGCTCCACAGACAGATAAAACCGATAAAAGCAGCATGAAACAGCGACAATAAATAAATCCAGTGGGAGTAATCCAGTATTTAGCCAATCCCATTTCTTCTGTGCTGTTTTAAATCAGTGATCTCACCTGTCAAACCTCGATACTTTCATTATAACAAGCACAATGTGCCTAGTATAGAATAAAATTTGATATGGGCTGATATAAAATTAACTATTACTGGACCATTGCTATTACGAGGCGTTAAAACTGTATACTGTACATGATTGTGTATGTTTCAGTCTTGATATTCTGGGAGGATTCATCCTCTTTTCCAACAGATGGCGCTTGTTATGAGCTCTAATATGAAACCTCAAATCATGACACAAACGCACATGGCATTAGTGGGCATTCAGGACAAGTAAACCTGTCATTAAATTTGCGGGTTGGGGACAAGCCTGTTAACTTAATTGCTCCTGTTATGCAATTAGGATGTAAAGGAGCCAAGCAGCAGCCGACTTCACCGGGGCTTGTTTGCCCTGTCACTGCACCGCTGACAGTATCATCCTGAAAAATAAACAAGATTTAATTTCAAATAAGAAGCCTCGGCAGTATTTGCGAGATTTCAGTTGTTCTCCACTGGCTGTGGTGAATGATGGAAATATGGCAAAAAGAAAAAAGGAAAAAAAGAAAATCAAAGAGAGCTATATGACATTCATATCAATTAAGGCATTTTGGACGCATCTCTCCTCATGTCATATGCTTTGCCAAGCTGACAAGTCAAATAAATCCGTCAGTTTCTGGACTGAGCTGGACTAGATCAGCTGCACAATATCAGTTTTCTGCTATCTTATGTTTTCCTGTCGGGCAGCCACAAATGGATCAAGTCAGACTCTTTATTTAGCAGAGAAACACGATCAAGAGAAGCCTATAGAAAGCAGCCTGGCCATACAGATGGGTGAAAAAGGAGACAAATGGAGCACGGTCATCGCTGGAAACCCCGGAAAAACAACGTGAAAACTGTAATCTGCGTGCGTAAAACCAAACCCCTGAACCAAACTGTGATTTTTACACTGAAAACAAAGAGTCGAGCAAACTAACCTTTGCGGCTGCATGGGCTCTTCGCGACCGGGGGGGAGTCCTGCAGAAACCAGAGGACTGCGAACAGGAGCGAGAGGAAGCAGACTCCTAAATCTCCTCCAAAAAAGCCCGTCCTGCGTGTCACAGTAATCCAAAATAAAACGCACTCATCGCTTTCCTGAGTGTAAAACCTGTCAATCTGTGCATGGTGTCTGCCGGGAGGCTCCCGAAGTAGACTGTGCGGTCTGACTTGTGAAGTGAAAGTGTTTCTCTTTTAGTTCATATTAACGTACAGCCTGTCTGCTACCCCTCTCTGCCTGCCCGGTGGAGTCAGACCTATCCAGCCATTGCTTAACTCATTTGACTATTCTGTCGATCTCAGAGGAAAACGCAGTTTAAGTCCAGTAATTGCTCTCATCCACGCGTTTATTCCAAAGTGTTGGTTATCGTCGACGTCTGGAGAAAAAAAAGCCCTCAGGCCAAAAACTGCTGCTGCTGCCGCTGCGTACGGCCCGATCCCTTGTCTGGATGTTGTGAAATGGCTAGTTAGAAAGTGTGAGAGAGACAATGATCGGCTCTGCATGACGCTACCGGGACCCCTTCTCCTTGCTGGAACCCCATTTTCTACCCATTTCCCACCCCCAGCTGCAAAATGCGTTTTGAGGGAGAGGAGCCTCCTTAAATGAGGTTTATCACTGCTGCAACTGAAAACCCCCCAAAAATGCCCAATTTAGCAAGTTATTTAAGCAGTCTTAGAGTCATATCTTTCTGCAAACAAATCCAAATTGGGTGAGATCATTTCAGTTCCTTCCAGTTGTCATTTGTCAAGTGTAATTTTCTGCATAACAACAGTGACTGATTCAAGATAATGACACTTGTCTCCAAAGGGATTTTTAACACAAGTGAAACTATTCAAATGGAGGTATCTCGCCTTACTAGCTGTTTTTTTTAATTGAATTTGAGTCTAAATGACTTCTTAATGATTTGAAATCTTCCTCAAGATTCAGCTCCTTCAAGTTCAAATTGCCTTATAATTTTGTGATGCTGACAAGCCAACAAATGGGGCTATAGCGTTTGATCTGTTATGTACTTGAAATAACCTTTATCCCTCATCTCAGCAAACCATTCGTTGAAAAGAGACAAATCCATAATAATTAAGATTAAATGAGGGATCAGATGGACAAACATTTTGCAGAGGGAGGAGGGGAACTACTCAAAGGCACAGAGGGCTGCATGGAGGCTGCACCTGTGTTTTAGGATCAAACTGCAGGAAAATACCCCACTCTCTC
>OMLB01064125.1:29833-46436 GCA_900302555.1 Myripristis jacobus | reverse complement strand
TTGACCAGCCAGTAAAGTTTTAGCATCATGGCTCTATCTCCTCATTGGTTTGTCATGGATCACTTGATTAGCTCCCAATTTCACCCCAAGCTGCTTTTAACTCTCCCAGAGAAATCTATAAAACCTTGCACACATTGACTTTAAAGTTTTAGGATTTCTGGGATTTAGAAGAAACATTTTACTGGAGTAATACCTGCTTCTGCATATCCCACAACTCTTTTTGTCTCACATAGTAACACAAGTACATGCAAATTTTAATGCATGATATATATGCATACTGCATTTCATATTCAATATGGATTTGAACTTATTTCTGAGGTTTAAAGCAATATCATGGGTCAATTGCTTGATATAAGTTCAGTGTGTTACATCCAACGGTATAATTTTATCCCCAGCCAATGGAGGGAAATTAATTTGCAATTCTAAGGCCTTGAAATAAGATAATTTCCATGCTGAAATATTTATAGTCTCCTTAAAACTGTTGAAGTGTGGAATGCTGCGGTGGCTGAAAGAACAGATTAATTTGAAACTCATTAAGATGTATGCTATATCTCCAGTAGGCCAAAGAGGAGCTATTTCCTGTTAGATGCTCCCAAACATTTGGAGGTAACTGCGGTATTGTTATCTGAGACAGCAGTACCATGGCACTATATGTGATACATGGTCATATCCCTCTGCAGCCATGTAGTCCACTCCGTCTCTATAAAGTGTGCTGTGGTTCATTAATGAGCCGTGGAAATGTCAACGCTCAGGGTTCATATTAATTAAACAGCCCACAGACGTCTAATTACAGGAAAATGACTTACAGATATCCCCATCCCTCTGAGACAATAGACCTCTCCTCTGGGCTAAATGATGCTGTTATTGATCGTTATAAGTAACATGATACTGTAATTTCTCTATCTTGGCTATTGCAGTGCAACCCAATTAATTAAATCAGACCCCCAAAAAAAGGAGAAAAAAAAAGAAAACACTGGTGCTGAACAAGCTATAAAGGTTTGATTTGTTATGTAGATGTCTTTGCTCGGGGATTATGGTTAATATGCAATGAGGTTAATTAAACGTAAACTGAATGGGTGTGGAGGCTGCTGTCACAGCCCTGCAGTCTGGACCTGCCCTGGTAGCTGAGGTCCTGTGAGAGACGGGCGATGTGGTCTGGTGTTTGGTCAGGTGTTGAATAATGGAACGATGATGGAGGCTGTTGATGTTTTACTGACGGCTCTTTGTGGCAAAGCGGCAGCCTCACACAGTGCGGCTCTCTGAAAAGTTGTGAAACAGGAGGAGACTCCAGCCCACAAAAAAAAAAAAAAGCCCCAATGCCAGAGCCAAAATAACATCAGTGAGTCATAGTTGCCTTTAGGCCACGTTGACTTTATCTCCTCTGTCTCAACATGCAGGCTGGTCCTCTCACCAGGAACTTTAATTAAAGTTAGAGTAGGAGTCACCACATATTTAGCTTCATCATGCGTTATTGACTATACAACAAAAAATATATAAGAAATGCTCTCTGCCATTCCCTTCATGTTTTGTGGTCCATTTGCCCAGAGTTATGTTTCACTTTTGAATGGTAAACAACATTAATGCAGTTAAGATGCCACCACTGTATAACACAGCTGAAATATACTGTTTATTAGCAAATGTTTGCTTGCATTGCCATGCAGTGCAGCGGTTAAGTTACACTTTAAGGTTTGAATGTGAATGTTGAGATGGAAAAAAAAAAAAAAGTTTTCACAACTAATATAGGAAAAATCTGCTGCAGTCTGTATGTCTCTACTTGCCCATGTACTGTCTACATTACTTCTCATTTGCCAATCAAAGCAAACTGAAGGAGAGACATACCTTTGGCCGATAAAACCCCTGTGAGATTACAAACCACACATTTGACAAAGCAGGTCACTTCTTTAAAAAGAGATAATTGGTATATCCATCATGTGTTCTGTTTACAGCATGCCTATACCTCTCTGTAGTGAATAGCGGTCTAAACATCAGCACCTTTAGTCAATGTAACACTCATCAGTGTAACTGTCAGGGCATGTAAATCGTCTGCTCTTTTGGCTGCAAAAAGAACCAGGAGAAGAGCAGTTTCAAAGGATAGCATTTCAATACCCAAGGAATTCAGTAGTTCAGAGGCTCTATATAGTGTAACCAGCACCAAAGGCAGATACTATACCAGAAAATAACTATGTATTAAAACAGCATGCACCTTTCTCGGCCAGTGCAACCAGTGGTGGATTCTTGGAGATTTCCCACACGCCCACAGCAAGCTGAGATAGCTAAGATAGCTGCTGGATTAGCTGTGAGGGTGGAAAAAGAGAAGGCTTAGGCCAAAAAGGCATGTAGACACACTTGAGGACATCCATGACAGAGACATGTGAAATCGCTCGGGCTGCACCGCTGGTCAAAGGAAAGCTGTTTGAATAAGTAGAGGCCATTTGTTGAAGAGGCAAACCACTCTGAGTGTGGTTAATGCTGCTTGTATGAAAATGTTTTGCAGTTATGTTGTTCTCAAGTGTGCAGATTCCAGAGCTCCAACCGAGGGAACAAAATTTCCCCTCAAACCTTAGTTGACGGATCTTTGCCAAAGGGAGAGCCCAAGGCTTCCCATGTATCAGTTGTGTTGTTGCCTCTGTTGAGTTTGCTGGAAACACCCAGTCACTGACTTAGTGCAAGGTTATTATGCTCTGATAAGCTCCAGAGCTTGGTCTTCACATTTAGTGAAGGTAGCATTCTGTACTTTGTAGGCTGGACATTTCAATGCAACCCTGAAGTATTTTCTGTGCACTAGCTGAATACCGATGTGAAAACAAGTCATTTAAATGTAAGGGTTTAACCAAATAAAATGAGACAAGGCTTTGTCAAAGTGACTTAGGGTTCCCAGTGGTCCCCAGGGGCCTACCAGCGGCCCTACCTGTCCCCCTGTCCCAAGAAGTGCTTTGTCCAAATAGAGGCAATGCTCACTTAGGCTGTTATCCCAAGGCAGGCTGAGGCACTAACTCTAAAAATGAAGATTGACTACATTGTGGTGAAGGAGGAGGATACAAACAGCACCTCCTGTTTCTTCTGGATGTTACACCTGGATGGGCTCATGGGCCAGTCCCAGTACCTGGCCTCCACAATCTTATAGAAGAAGTCAGTATCATTGTATCTGGGAACTCAGGCAGGGTCAGCCAAAGTTAGTGCCCTCTACCATTCCTTCCACACAGAAGTAGTTGCCCCTGCTGAGAGGCTCAGGGCAATGTCAGCAGTTCACACTCCTCTTCCAAGAACAAGCTCTGGGGCCAAGCCATGGCTAGCAATGGGATCCAGAGCTACCAGTATGTCTGCGTCATGGTGGTTTTACGTAGGGGAGAAATTAAAGCCATAAACAGCCTCACCCCACACCTACTGACTTGTCTAACCAACTCTTGTAACTTTCCCAATCTTGGTGTAGGACTCACTTTTTTGTAACATCTCAAAAAGCGAAGCAAATTTGCAACAGTGGATCAGACCAAATGCAATGGACGAGATGAGACAACGTACACAGGAGGGAGTAAGTGACACAAGCTCATGTAGCTGATGTCCAGGGAAAGGGCAGGTCATGTAAACGATGTATGTGTGATGTCATGTACAGAGGACTAAAGTCTGTGCCAGTGCAAATTCACTGCACTGGATACAACTGTGTTGTATCGGGTGAGCTGACTGGAAGGGAACTGCAGTTTTACATTCATCTGCAGTGGAAAATGTAACTAAATGGAACAAACCTTTTCACAAAGTAAAATGACTCCTTTGTCTCAGCACAGAGGATGCACAGTGTTTTGGGTGACTTTTCCAGATGGCTGACACATGTTCATTTGCTTTCCTGCTGCTATCAGTCTCTTTTTCACAGTAAGGTGATCTGCACGAGCGATCCCAGCTGTATCTTTGCAGCAAATTCCATGGTATCAGCAGTCAAGCACTCAACATCTCTCGTCCAAGGCCCAACTTTACCCCATTTGGCAAAACGCTACCTGCTCCCATCCTACACCCAACACACTGAGGGAGGAAAGAAAAAAAAAGCCCAGATCAGATAGATATGTGGGTGAATGCGGACATAAAAACAAGCAAGAAGACAGGGAGAGCAAACACAAAGCCAGATTCTGTTTTTCAGAATTTTAATTTCTCACATTTTCCTATGCTGTATCTTTGAATTTACCAAAGTCTGAGTCCATGTCTGTGTGTGTGTGTGTGTTAGCTGGTGCACAATGCATTTGCACATGTGTTTGCAGCTGTATTTGTGACATATTCCTATTACTGCCAATTGTGAGTCAGTGTGGAGCGGTGAAAAAAAAAATCTCACACTCTAAGGCTCTCAGTCAGTACAGCCTACGTAGAGGAAATTTGAAATCACGCTGCCATTTTAGATAAGGAACTCAATTTCTGTTAGATCCCAGAGCCAAGAACTCTACCGCTCAAACCCAGAGAATCTGCCCATACCTGTCTTCTGCTGAATTTTTATCAGTATTGATTGAAGGTGTCGGCTGTTTTTCCAATTTGATTTAAAGCGGCAGCAGTGAGATCTGTGAGGGAGAAAGAGACCTTCAGTTTTCCAGGAGTATTGTCTGTCTCTCTTGAGCTTAAAACACCACTATGTAGTCTTCAAAATCCTCATCAGTGAAAAATGTTATCAGTTCTAACTGTAAGCGCACATCCACCAAGGTTACAATAAGTACCCATGAGACCTTACTTGCTCAAATCTTGAAAATCTGATGTCTGTAAGGAATATAGCCGCTCGCTTCCTCCGGCTTGGTTTTGCTCTGCCTCTCGGAAACCGTCTGGTCTCTGTCTGCATGTTCACACTTACAAAGGCACATACTTTTCCCACAATATTTTGTCTGTTCATTTACCAAGTCCGTCTTTGTGCACCTGCAAATCTTTTGACACAATGCGGCGGACTGACAAAGGACTGAAGCCCCGGTTTCACTGAGGCAACTGTCAGCCAATGTAGTTTTTACACAATGGAGGGGAACAAAAAAAAAATCTCTTAAGGCATCCAATTGGAACCACAGAGGCGAGCAGCTCAAATAAAACGAGGCCGGGAAGAGTGAGATGGATAGAGAAAGCGTGGAGGGTGTACAATAAGGGAGCTGGGGGATCCAAAGATGGGCATAGACAGGCCCCACACCAATCTACAGCGCCTTTTGACGGCCAAGCAGCTGTATTCTTGCTTTTATCAACAAGGCTGAAAGCAACGCAAATACTTTGGAGTAAAAGGTTCATTTGGCTTCGGCATTAAAAATCATCCATTATATTGACAGTTATGCATGTGGTAACAGTCTTATTCTTGCTTAATTGGTGGCTTAATGCCATGATTAAGTTCTTTTTTTAGCTCCATGAGAGGTTTGCTATAAGATCAAGCATATTCATCTTCCATAAACCAACCAATGACAACAACTGCAGCTATTTAGGAAATCATACAATTCAAGAATCACAACCGTCGCGACTGTCACAAAGACTAGCAAAGCAACGGCGGAGACTCAAATCTATGCAACATTCAATAAAATATTGAATCTTAGGGAGAGCGGCCTCAGTCTAACAATTTAACTCTTTTCTGTGTTTCCAACTACCCTAACACGCTCCCTGAAACCTGCTCTGGAGGGAGGCCATTAATCCTTTCCAGCTGCTTTCAGTCCAGCTCTCTGAGGCTGTGGGTTGTGACAAAAGTGTTTAGCACTGATTAGACTTGATGGCTCGCGCTGTTCTTTGGTTGGAAAACAGTGAGAAACACCTGGAAGTCCTCTGCCCTGTGCTGTGAGCTCGGTGATAAACTTAACTTGTTAAGCTTCCTCATGACAGAGACAATTAATTTGTTTTGCTAATAACTCTCTGGTTAACAATTTTGTTTCTTGGCGCCCTGCTAATTGTGTTACTGCTTACGCTGCATAGTTTGGTTTCACTTGTTTAGACTGACTGATGACAGCGCCGTCATCATCATCATAGCTCCGGGTGAGACAATTTGGGGTCATAATCTTAGGAATTTAAAAACCATTTCATCAATGCGTGAAAATGTGAGAGCATGCGAGAAAACGGAAGTAGCAATTTGAACGTGTCTCTCTTTGCGGCTGCAGCATATCTGCTCTCTTAATCCTTGACACAAAGCCTGGATGAGCAGCACCTTTGTGTGTGTCAGAATGGCAGACTTAAGCAGCAAGCCTCAGCATGCAGAGCTAGTGTTTTTTTGCACAGGAGCGGCGCTGTGGCAGGTATGGAAACTTAGCTTACACTGGGAACATTTACAATAAAATGGAGGAATTATGCTGGCACACATGAGAATGCATCCACATGAATGCACATGCACGCACACATAGAAACACACACACACATCACAGTATGGTGGACATAGTGGGGTGAGTCACATTGAACTGACAAGAAGCCCTTTACTATTTCATGCTTATCCCTTAACAAATGCACGCATTGCGTTTTGTATTACAATTCTCTTTGTGCATGTGCTATTCAGTGTTCACTAAAACAGAATAATATTTCACTGAGGAACCCCACTTTCAGGCGTCTGTTGACTTATTCCGCCCTGATCCCTAATGTCTCTCAAATTTGTAGCTCATTACAGACACTGAACTTGCACAGAATGTATGGGGTGGAGGAGACAGGAGAGAAAAAGAAGGATTTGTTGTAAGTTGTTACAGCTGGTTGATACACTCATTCATGTGTGAAATGGTAGGTGAAGGGAGGGAGAAAATTATCATGAGTTTAGGAAAATGTCATAAATTGAGTCTGGCTTCACTGGCAAGTTATGGCAAGAGAGCATTTCTGAAAGGCAGGCAGCGTTTGGTTGGGTTTTCTGTTGAGCACCAGTATGTTTGTATTTATGTATGAAGGTGTTTGATACAATATGTTGAGTGACAAGTGGTTATATGCTTGCAGGAACAAACAAACCTCAGAAAAGGGCCTTTGCTTCCAAGAAAAACCTTTCTTTGTGTGTTTGTGTGTGTATGCGTGTCAGTGTTACATTGTTGCACCTGGGGGTGTCTGCTTGCACTTCCTGGAAACTATGAAGAATCTAGAGCAGCTCCTTCAGTGACCCAAAAGCATTAATATAAAGGACGTCAGGTTGTCAGGGCTGTAGAAAAGCTGAAGCTCAGCTTCACTGCTGATCCACAGGAGCGGTTTATTGTGTCATTTTTCAAAAGACACGACAACGCTTTCAAATGAAAAACAGATTCAGCTCACCCAGGCAAGGAGTATGAGGATAATATCCCGAGAAAATTGTAAATCTTAAGACAAGAACAGTGAATGCATGCTTAAGACAAGCAATCGCTCACTCTAAATTTTGTTGCAAAGACTGGACAACAAGGAAATTGTCCTACCATTGTGGTGATCTATTGCATATTTCCCAGCCATTCATAAAAATATCTACTGACAATTCAGCGTGCTTAGAATTCACAGGCATATTAAATTCTACAGATATTTTTGTAGTTGGCAGATGATATAGGACATCCATTATCTTTTATTATTTGACATCCTGCTAAGAAATAGATCTCAGACCACTGGCAATTTTTTCATCTCTGCACCCCTAAAGAAATAATTATCATTATTATTAATTACTACATGGCTGTAGTATGGTATGGATAGAAGGGTTAGACAATGCCAAAGTACTGATGAATTGTCCCTACCAATATGCCGGCATGTGTAAAATCTATGCAAAAATCTATGCAGACTTGTGTTTTTTTTGTTGTTGTTTTTTTTAAATTCCATGTGGTAGTGTCTCCTTGCCTTCCTTAAAAGTGACTGGTGTGACAGGCAGTCATCCAGGAACTCACTACCTTCATAACTTCTGTTTGTGTCATTCCTCCAGTAAACAAAATGTATGACTCATATCATCAATGTCACAAAGAACAACAGCCACCTGCTGGTTAACTGTAGGTGCCAGTGGCAGGATAGCTGGCACCAACGTGGATCAAGCGGCCACATTAAAGTGAGAAAACCTTGAGAATGGGCAAAGAGTTACCCAGGATGCCGCCGCACAGATCTCTGATAGGAACACCCTCCTCAATGTGGCCACACCCCCGGTAGAATGACAGATAACCTCTGAGGGGTGCAGGTTTACCTTCTACTTCATGAGCCTGTTTGAATGTCTCAACAATCCAGTGGGGGAGCCTTTGTTTAAACAATGCATGTCTCTTGTTTTTTCCACCATAGCAGACAAACAGCTGCTCTGAGCGCCTAAAGCTCTGCGTTGCCTCAATGTACCGCCACAATGCCTGGATTTGACACAGCAAATTGTCTATCTACTCCAGCCGGGATCTAAACAGGGGAGGATAGTATGCCTCCAGTTCAAGGGCTTGATAAATATGGCAGGGGGATAAAACCTTGGTAGGAAAGTGATATTCGGCCAGAGCGTCACCCTGGTGCATTCTGTCCTCCTTTGAAGGCACGTAAGAAGGCACGTAGGAGTTCACTCCCATGCTTGGCTGTTGAAACTGCCAACAGAAAAGCAGTTTTCATCACCGTATTTCTCAAGGTTACCCCTGCCGTGGGCTCAAAGGGTGACTTGCTCTGTATACAGAAAAATAATAGTGATTTATCAGGGTGGTTGAACATTTTTGCAAGGCACTGTACGCATGTCACATTGTCATTAAGGGCTGAGCTTCCCTAAAGGTCTCAGACAAAACAGTATTCAGAATATAAGAGGTCTTGACTGAACAGCACACAAGTATGAAGACAAATGATCTAAATACAGAGTTGTATCACTTTGTAATGTGATACTAACTAAAAGTTGTAAAGAGGGTTTTGGACAGTATTTACTGGGGTGCCACTTTAAGTCAAAATGGGCCAAATGGGGAAAACCAGTGAACACTCGTGAAGTTCTATTTCAAGCAATCTAAGACTGTTAATTATTCCTATTTTTGTGTCATGCTGTTGTTGAGCACTATAAATTTAGGCAGTGCCATTTTCATTAATACTGTCATGTTTCTCTGGGGCTCCCTGAGGCAAAGTAATGTTGGCAGCCTCACATTTGGATCAGGCCAGCCACCTGTCAGCTTATTTCTGCACATGGCCTCTTCTGTCAAGCACTCCCTCAAATTCCTGTCTCTGCCCCACACAACACCTGTGATTGGCTATTCTATTGCCATCACAGCTGTCACGCTTACCCTCAGCATTAATTAAAGTGATAGCCCAAAATACATTGTCTGGAACTTGAGCTTTGTGCTTTCTCAGCCTAGCGTCTTTCAACAAGAATGCAGATTTGTCAGGGAACTGAAAATTACTACATATTATTCGGTGCTTGTGCCCCTAGGTGTATATTTGACCACAGTTAATCACTTTAGAGCAGACAGTGTGCTATCCATGCACAGTAAGATTTGGAGGTTTACTCACAAACTCTCCGCGCATTTTTATGTGAAATATAGATCTGTGTCAATTTTGGATCGTTAAGGCCATTAAAGTCATTTCACACGCTTTCCTTTTGAAACTTACATTGCAAAATGCTGAAGCTCCAATTGTATGGACGCTAATCAGCCCCAGCAGATAAATGAAACACAAATGTACGCCGCTCATGTGCAATTAGATTCACGTCAGCTTTATCTCTGGGGACTTTTGTTTCCCAGAAAGCCGTGATATTCAGCGCAGTGAGGCAACATCAGTTTACAACACATCGATCCAGTCCGTCCAGGCACTGGAGGCTCATTTGTAAGTAAACACAGGCTATTATTCTGTAGGCCAATATTGATATCATTTGCTGCTGAGGAGATAATTTCTCACCTCTGGTAAATGCCAACCAGACAGGCAGGGAAATTAGGGTTTGAAAAGTATATTTGCCAAAATAGGTCTTAATATAATATCTTTTCACTTTTTTCTTTTTCTCCAGCAAGTAAAAATGGCAACATCACTCATTTTCAACATCAATAACATGTACCTATGTGACTGATTATGCAAGAGCCTCTTTGAAAGCTTAGCTTCCACTGCTGAATAAGTATAAAGGGTGTCTGCTGGAAGGATCTGTTTAAATTTGGGTGCAGAACAAAGATGAGCAGATGCCAACAAGAGGAAAAGGACCAAGGAATCTGGAGGCGACTGAGCCAAGTTAGTTTGTATTCAAAGCCAGCCTTCTTGCGGTGTCCATATCTCACTGTCCGTCCACAGTCTGAATTGTCTTTACAACACAGATATTGGGTTTACCCCATTATGCTGCACCAGCCGTGCATCTGCAAAGTCCGTCTTTTGACTCATTTCACAGCGCAATAATGGCTTAGTGGACGTACAACCACTATCTTTTTGACCTCCGGCTTTGTGAGGCTCGGTCTTCACTGTTTCAGGGAGTGAAATCTGGCAGTAAACAGAAAGATATTTCTGAAAATTTGAAGAATTTATACATAGAGAGCATGCATGTAAATAACAGGGTCACAGCAGCAGAGAACATGAAAAAATACAGCATTCTGTTCTTTTAAATCCACCTAATGAATAAAAGAAAATCCAATAAATGATTAAAATTGAAAATTAGAGTAACAAATTAACCCAGCAACCCCACTAAGCTATGCATTATTCATGCCCATGACAGTTAAACTCGTCCTCATAAAAGGCAATTTGATGTCGAGTTTAAAAGGGACTTCAGCGGTTTTTTTCGATGCTGTCCTCTTATTCTGTGATTCGACTCTGACAGGGGCCGACTTTGAAGTTTTAAGAATGCGTAAATGGGAGCAAAATTGAATGAAGCAGCTGGGTATCACTGTGTGACTGCCTTTTCTTTTCATTTCTGAAGACCAGTAGCCAAGCAGAGCCTCAGCTATGGATAAAGCATCTGATCTGTGCCCTGTAACACAGTTGAGCCCTCCAAGATTTTTTGCTAGATGGGACTGTTACAATTATTATATTCATATGAAGAAACAAGCACAGTGGAGTGGGAAAGAAAATTTAACGAGGCACAATAACACTCAATCAAATTAGCCAGTAATGAAGCTTTAGATTTTTCTCAAATGGCCGCAGTGTTTTGTTCAGCTGACAGAGAACTAAGTGTGCTGCTGAAGGAGGTCCTGAAAAACGTCCGGTTTTGAAATGCCCCCATTCAGGTCAGAGGAAAGGATTTTTTCTTTTTTTTTTTCCCAAGCCCAATGTTCTCACACTTGTGCTTGCATCTCAAATAAACCTCCTATGGATTCCTAACTTCACAGAATGGCAACAGGGGAAGGGGGAGTCAGGGTAGATGGAGCAAGGGGGGGAGGGAATTGTGCGCAAAAAAAGCGTTTTATAGAGATGCTGATTTCTTATTCACTGCCCCTCTGTAAGAACAGAAACCCAGTGGAATGCGCATTGAAAGCTACAATTCTCATTGAGAGGCCATAATGCATCCATCGTATATGAGTTGAAAAAGAGTTCCCCGGTGGGAAAATAGTGACCCCCCGAACCCACTGAAAAGATAGCTGCTGTGCAGGGGCTCTCACTGCAGAGGTGCATTGTAGAGAAAGCACTGTTTCTCACCTGCATAGAAAGACTGCAAGCCCTCTCTGGGTGTTTACAACAAGCCCTGCTCTGCCTTGCCAGTGGAGCGGAGGAATAACAACATAAGTCCTGCCTGAAACTGCGGAAATGCGCTGTTGCTAGATCTTAATCATATCTTTCAGAGTCATTCATGAAAGCGGTGGATGACATATCATTCTGTATTCCCACTCATTTTGCAGATTTGTTCCCCCTGCCTTTCATCCTATTTTTTTTTTTTTTTTTTTTTTTTGGTCTGTGGTAGATTATGAAGAAGACATTACGAAGCATGAAGATCACCATGACAAAGTGGTGTCACACCTGATAATCATCACCAAAACACCAACCAAATCTAAGAGGTTAGAGGGAATATACAGGCTAAACAAATATGCAAGACGATAAGACCTTTCAAATGGGGCAATGTGTTGAGAGTTTTCACTTTTTTTTAAAAAATAATATCTAAGATAGTAGGTATCCTATTTAATTCAAAATGCAGCACATTATTCATTCTGAAAGTGCTTTTTTGGCCAGTAAATTAAACATGTGGTGTATATTTTTCTACATATTGGAGGTACTCTGTAAAATTAATGCATGAAAGACATGAATAATGGTCTGTTGCAATGAAGTACATCTTGGCAGCACTCTGTGAATGTGCATCTTCTTATATTCCCTGATTTAAGGCCAGTATTATGCGTGGACAGGGCCACATTTGGGGGACTTAGAGATTATTCACTCTTCCAGCTGACATGACTGTTAAACAGATGTTGAAATGAAGACAGATATCCTCAATGGAGTGAAGCCAGGAATACCAATTGGATTTACAAACTGCTCTGATGAACACGTGACACTGGGTGTGTGTTCGTGTGTGTGTGTGTGTTTGTGTGTGTGTGTGTGAGAGAGAGAGGGACAGACAGAGAGAGACTGGGGGGGATTGTTTGATTCACTTGTACATGCTTTCCATATGAACAAAGCTCCCAAACAACAAGGCTATGAAAGCAGCAGACTCATCCCAGTCTTGTGTGAAGGTGCAGCCAATGACGGCTCATTGGCGGGTCAAAAGCAAATTCGTTTCCCGGGTGATATTGCTATTGGTGCAGGTTGTGCATGGCGGTCACATTAGAGATGCTCATTATTTAAAACCTTCTGAAAAACCTCTGTTCAATGGCCCAGGGGTTTAGGGAATGCTTTGTAGGCAGTCAAAGGTCAGGTCTTTTCTTCCGCCCCCCTCTTCTCAGACTGTGTGGTTTTGTTACTGAGACCATATGGTACTCAGAAGACCTCAACAGCGTTACTCAATAAATGCTTTAAACACACAAATATATTTACTTTTTTATAACTGATCATTCATTTTATATCATATATTATATTATCCATGGGGGAAAAAAACTCTGCAAATAAAGCAAAGTTATCTTGCTCTCTGACAATGAAGTGCACCATGGCCTGGGTGAAAAGTTCAAGTTCATTCAATCAACACTGCCATCGCCACCAGTTGCATTGTTGGTAATCGTGGCATTAGCTTCCCGCTCTGCCAGCATTTAGGATTTGTAACACAGATTGGAGTCCACATTGCTTGTTACTTCCATCAACAGTAATGAATTGCTTTACTGAGAAAGGTGATTGGTTACACTACTTGCTATGTTGCCTTTGAGTTGTGCCCTAAAACGATTGTGCAGCTTCACAGGGGGAAAAAGACCTAGTCGAGTAGAAGTAAATCTTTATGTCACAGTTTTTGATAAAGATAGAGCTTGCAACTGTAATCCAATGCGGCCATCACTGTATGCTTCCAAAGTAATGCACTCGGCCAAATAGCTATTTCCCCCTGACAAATAAAAGCACTTTTTATAAAGTCACATTTTATATTCCAAGTTCCTGAGTTGTATTTGACACTTTGTTGGTTCGTTTCGTAAGTCCTCTCCTGGTGATTTCAAATTCTTGACATTAAGACAGGAGAAAGCAGGACAGTATCTGTGATATGCAAGCAAAGAGAGGCTAAACAATGTAACACTGCTTGTACTACTTAACGACTTGTAGTTAACACCAGGAGGTTGATGTGAATGGGTTTCCCTAGTTGACAGTGATATTTACACAACATTTGATGGGCACTGAATGCAGCATCAGAGTACGCTGCATAGCTCACACGACAATGTCATAATATGAAAGTTTCAGGCACTGGATGGTTGGAAATTGCATGCAGGCAGTGGTGCTGTAGCAGTGTGAGCGTCACTGAAAAGATGTGTTTTAATTGCTTTAGGTTTCAGCTGCTGGAGAATGTGTTTACCCTGTGAGTGTGTATTGGACAGTGGCACTCCCAGTGAACTTAAACCATGTAATAATGTACAGTGAAGTAGCCTGAACACAATAAATTGTCATGATAGAAAAGAAAAAGACAAGAAAAAAAGGTCCAGGTTGAAAATAACAGGAGGAGGAGATGTCTCACTACAGTGTGTCAGTTAGTTTGTTTGCTAATTGACATTAAATATAAATATAGGCTGTTTTACTTAGGGTTGCTATCTGAAAACTATGTATAAGATGTAAGAGAAAACATTGTTGTTTAATCCTGGTTCACATGCGTTTTGTGTCATTTTAGACCCCAGAGCCAGATCAGTCCAGTGAAGTTCAGTTCAAGACATTCAGGTCTGGGGCGCCCTGGTGGCTCACCGTGTAGACCTTGAACCACGTAACATCAAGGCTGAGCTGCAGCAGTCTGACCTTTTGCTACATGTCGTCCCCTCTCTCTGCCCTGCCTTTCCTGTCTCTCTCCACTGTGACTGTCTAATGAAGCAGAAATGCCCCAAAAATATTCTTCACAAAAAGGAAAAGAAAATCAGGTCTGCAAATGGAATGGGATGTTGAAATGGAAATGAATAAGGACCCTGTCTCTGAAAAAGTTTCATTCAAATATCTAACACTCCCAGTTAGTCGCTGTAGCTGTCATAGGCTTTGACATCATGCAAGGTTATATTATGCCGTAACAACAACATAATAATAATAATAATAATAATAAAAAAGCACAATTTCCTCATGCTGAGATGCCTGTGTGAGTCAGCTAAATGTAAGCACACTTATTACAGGAAAACAGGTGTAAATATGACTTTGGCAGTCCTAAAATATCATTCATTTTATTATTATATTCATCCAGTTCATTGTTGTTCCAACCTCTCTGTTAGTCTCCGATATTAACACTTGCAATATTCAGCTGGCTGCATCCATTGAATTTTTATTTTGGTTTGTTTTTATTTTTGCTTTTTTGATGTGGCTTGATCTATGAATGGCACTGGTGGTGGTATGTTTATTTTAGCTTGCTCATTGTGCCTGGAGATATATTTGTTTCTTGAAAGCAGACATAATCATCGAGCAAAGCTAAACACGTCTCCCATCATGTCTCTGATATGCAGTTCTTTTCAAAATGATTTGCACCTTCAGTAGTAGAAATGCTATCTATCTATCTATCTAGAGAAATTGAGATGTAAACTTGATTTTTAGGGATGCAAGCCTTTGGCCCAGCAGTGGTTTAAATATAGCAGCATCGCTGAAAGAAGATTTTCAAACATTGCACATACTTTGCTCACCTTGATCTCTAATACCAGACAGATCATCACTGTGATTATTACGACTGGGTACACGGCCCAGCCCTCTGCACCAATATGAGCACTCTGGACGCTTGTTCAGATAAACAAGCCCATGTTATTTGTACATGACCTACTAATCAATTCAGAGACAGCCATAAAGAATTAAAGTACTTAGGGGCCGAGAGTGACGTGCCAGAGAGTTGCTAATGATTTCAGTGCACATGGCAGTGCTTGGCAACTGACTTCCCCAAAACACAGAGAAGAAAATAAGCCCTCGGGGCAGTCTCAGCCGGAATGGACCTCTAATTGGGTTCTCACTAGCGACAGTCTTGGCTTATACTGAGAAGACCGGTCAGACACAAATAGAGAGGAGTGTGAGGGTTTATTATTCCAAGAGATTGAGTAGAATGAAGATTGGCCTCTTTTTGGAGGTACCTCAACGGGATTCATGCCTAACTGGAAAGATACATCCGTTCCCAGATGAGAGGCAAGGCTGGCATTCAAGCTGAAAGCATGCTTTATTGTTGAGGCATTTCACTGCTGTTGGCATTATTCTTTTGTCAGGCACGCTGTTTTGCTCACTAATAAACTTAGCTCAACACACACACACACACACACACACACACACACACACACACACACACAAAAACGGCCAATATTTTCTTCTGGAAATATGCTGAATTAAAGGAAAAACCCGCTCTAAAACTCTGTGACACTGTTAAAAGCAGCTAATGGTGATGCACCTTGCGCTCTTGGGTACATTTTCTTGTTGTGTGGTGTGTTTCTCTGGCTAAACATGGACACTGTGTAACTTGTAATATGTACTAAGCTGAGGTTAGAATATCATAGGATAGGCGATACATATTTTTTCACCCTCAATTACTGCTGTTTTTCCATTAACATATGTTGAGTAGTGCTATTGTGTGTTGTTGCAGAGATACACTTCCTTGACACTCCTTTTTTAGAGTAAATAAGAGGCAGAATATTTGAAATCCAGTATCATGCTATCTACTCTGGTCATATGATATCTACAATAAAGTGAAATAAGTTCACTGTCAGTTGGCGGAAGTGAAATTCATGGAAACTGGGTGCAACAATAAGTAAAAAAAACCTCACAGAATGATAATATCGAACAATGTAATAATACCAGGGGTGGATTTTTCCTTTAAGTTCCTGTTTTATCTCTGTTGTTTACGTATGCTGGTGGTCAAGCCTTCACAGATGCACAGTCTTGCCTGTTAAATCCGGTGAATTTGTCGAGTTCGAGCAGCAGTGGGAGAACAACAGATGGCATGGTACGATACCTGTCAACAGGCGAGGGAGCGCGGGGAGCCCTGCTGTGGGGGCAGGGGGAGCACAGCCAGACCTCCCAGATCTGTTTGGAGCAGTCAAGCCATTAGCACATAGTGTTTGTGCTGATTTTGTGAAGTGACACACTCACACATATGGGACACTGACAGGTGGTCTGAGGGATTTCAAAGGCTAAACAAAATCTAAAACAAGACCCTCTTTATTTGACTGTCATTATCAGAGCAGGCAAAGTTAGGACAACAAGTGTTTTTAAATAAATAAATAAATAAATAAAAAAAATC